>JAZHYW010024353.1:0-185046 GCA_037355805.1 Ixodes ricinus | reverse complement strand
GAGTGCGTTTGACTGCGTTGCGGCGAGAACCGAAAGCGAGTCACCGGCACATCTGTGCTTCGTATGAAGCGCTGGAATCCAATTCAAGGCATCTTCCTGGCACGCAGGGTGTCCTGGTGTCTCGCTGCCGCAACGCAGTCAAACGCAGTCAAACGCAACTGTGTGAAGCCGGGCTTTAGGTTTTTCGATGAGACGAACATAAGAAGCCTTTCTGATCAAACGTCGCATGTCGACGAAGCGATCTGTAGATGAAACGTCAAGTCGACGGACTGAATGCCACCGGGCAAAATTTAGATCGGATCCGCGGATATCCGCATCCGCAGCCCTGACATCCGCATCCGATCCGCAATCCGCCAAAATTTGTTCTAATTTTTATCCGCATCCGCCACGTTTGCTGCGGATATCCGCGGATATGGAGGGCTCTACGACATGAGGCACACCGATATCTTGCTAAAAAGACCCGAAAAGGAATGCAAAACAAATTAAACGATTAGCAAAGATCACCCGGTGGATGTCGCTAAAGCCTCGTTGTAATGCCCGTCTAGAAACCTCGACAGGTAGTGATGATGACTGTCTCGCCCAGAACTATACACCAACTCATGTTTACAAACAAACCGGAGCGCCCGAGCGCCCCTAGCGGACGCCACCGGCGCCGCGCATGCGCGATGGGGTGTGGGCAAGACACTCGCCGTCGCCCATAAACACACCATTGAAATGCGATGTTGTCGGCGTCAGTGTGAGTCCCCTGCCCTTTTTCGCGTTCGAATTGTTGGTTCTACGTCTTCCTGGCGATGTCTGACTATCTTGAGCGGCGTCAGCGAAATTACCGAGGCTCGTTACACCGCAAAACTTCGCGTGAATAATGTGACATGTGGCGATTCATTCCGCGTGGACGCCGCAGAATGTACGCTAAAGCCTGATTCGCATGATGAGATTTGGCTCGGAATTCTCAGTCGCGACGCCGCTCGGGCTGCAAAAGCGTGAACCGTAGCTGAGATGGTCGACGTCGATACTGAAAATCGCAAGCAGAATCGGACCAACTGAATTAGGCATAACAAGTCGGTGAGGGTCACTGGTAACAATGATCAACATCTCCTTGTATCTACTGTTTTCATCGAGCCTGCTTACCAACCTTCAATCTAAGTTCTTTGAGGCCTGCACTTACTTCTTATCGCAAGTACCGGGCCAACATTTGGTCTACGGACCGGCGTCGTCTAAGAGAGCAGACGACAAGCAGAAACGTTTGAAAGAGCAGACGACAGTCTGAACAATCAGGCGGCCGTTTGAACTTGAAGACGCACTGAACGTAGTCCGCAGGTGGTCCGTACAACTTGACGGTTTTCTGGCGTTCATGTTGGAACAAAACAAATAAATCTGATGACCACAAGTATCCGTGAATTCAACCCAAAGTGCTTCCCGCCCAAGCAATCGTTGTCCGACGGCGTCTGCTTTTCCCTTTCACGGCACATATCCAGATTCTCGGACGAACCCAGCACGTGAAAACTGACCTTCAAACCTTTCTCGACACTTTTGGTACGGCCCCAGTCGCGGCGTTTTGACGAGAAGGCAGGTTTTTGTCTGGTTCCTTTCAAACAACGAGGAATACACGTCTGGCATGGGGACTTCTGCCCACAGCCCCAGACCGGAAGTGCGACCGACGCGCCACCACCGCGCCGTGACGTCACAGAGATGAGTTCGTGCATACATGTTTTAAATCTGACGTCATCCCGACAGCTCTACGGCCAGCACAAGAGAAGAGGGAGGGAGGAACTCCCCACTCAGCGGGACTTACTTTTGTGTGTCCTATCGTATTCTCCCTCTACAAAAGCAGCTTTGCGGTTAGTTGCGGTTACCCGATCGCTGGCGTGCTTCGACCGCTTCGGTGACTGGAACGGCTAGGGCATGCTGACGACGTCAGCCTCGCCGCAGCTTTGCTCATCCCGAGACAAACTACGTCACGATCGCGCCGGATGTGACGTGCTCTCCGCTGGCTGCTCTCCGAGCGCTTGCCAGAGTGGGCCGTTTATAACGAAAAATACAGCCATCAGACTAAAATACAAACGTGCGGTTGCCATTTACGGAAATTGTGGATCATATTCAGCCTATTTCTGAACACGACGGGTATATTTCAAATTTCGTTGAAGTATATCCCTTTAAAATCAATAAATATGCGTGAAAAAAAAAGACTAACAACAAAAATGGCGGATTGACGTCATGTGAAAACACCCTGTACTCCGTTCACCCCTAGGCTGAGACTGCGGTGGACGCTACGTCCTGGTCGGACCAGTCATACGCCTCTCTTTCGTCACGTGATCGCGCTTTCGCCCACATCCACGCGCAGAGTCATGTCGGGAGATGAGAGGGAGGCGAGAAGGAGGCGGTTGATTGGTCCGGCGGTCACCGCAGTCTCAGCTGATATAGGGACGGTGCTCCAGGCGTTTATCCAGTATTTCCAATCTGGGGAGGGGGTTACCGTAAAGTATTTGTGATGTGTGTATTGTGTATGTTTACACAGCGGGATGATATATCAGCCTCGATGGGCGTCGGATGTCTCAGCTGTAGATGAGAAATTCAGCCAGTGCAGTGTACAACCTCTGGAGTCTTTAACACGTGGATCACGTACTAGTGATACACGACCGCTCGCCGGTACGATGCTCATCTAGGAGCTGTAATCTGGACACTTAGCGAAAAAGTCGGCGAGGGATTTGCCCGCCGTGATTGGCCGGCGCCGCGCTTGACCTTGGCGCCGTCTCATCACGGCGGGCGAATCCCTCGCCGAATTTTTCGCCAAGTGTCCCGATAAGAGACCCAGAGAGATCGAGAGTACAGGGGGACATGGGCTGGCCGTCCTTTGAGAGCAGAGAGGCAGTTAGTAAATTGAAATTTGAAAGACGCTTCCCCTTAGCAGAGCGAACGCTAAAGAGGAGGTGGCCTCCTCTCCAGCGTTTGCTCTTCTAAAGGCGAAAGGGGTGGGAGGAGCTTCCCTCGGATTCTTAACTTGTCATCGACTATAGACCGTTCCATTAGGGTCATAGCAGAGAGGGTAATAGAGAGAAAAAATTCCCTCCCCCTCACCCTGCATGTCGTCCGCTCCGCCGAGTGAGCTGTATCTAGCATCCGGCTGGCGTACAAACTCTGTTTAAAATCGCGTCATCTTAGAAATTTCAAGCGCAGATGCGCAGATTTTGGTATGCCAGTTATCGTGTAATAAATACTGTGCTAGATAAAAATACTATCAGGGTCCAATTACGCTGTTACCTGCGTGCAAATAAAAAAATAGGAAAACTGTGTCAGACTGGCTGGTCTCTCCGGCGAAAAGTAAATCCGGTTGCTGTACCTTTTTACTATACAAAGTTCGTACTGGTGTAGGCCTCTAGCGACCATGAGTGGAAGTCCGAAATAATAAATAAAAACGAGCTCTCCTCCCGCAATACACGCAGTAGTTGAGGGTAGTACTGCCGGCTGACTCAACTGCTATTTAAGTAACGGAAAAAAGATATGCTAGTTGATCATTTACCGCAATAGAACAACAAAGAGCTATAGGCTGATTTTGGAGTATCCATAACTATTCTAAGACCGCGAACCACTTCACTACGGCAGCCACGAGCGAGAGTTCGATGTTCCGTACAGCCCGCCGTTACAGATCAAAGATGGAGAATGGTAACTTCCCGGTTTGTCGTCTGCTAGCGGAGTCGGGCGCGTGCCCTCTCTCTCTTTTTACCCCGCCGACCGAACCCGCTGAATTTCCCGGATGTATGGAGAGGGCGCCGCTGTCGAACAAAATGGTGCCCCCCAGAGAGCGCTAAATGGAATGGTCAAGACCGTTCCATTCGGGTCATAGCAGAGAGGGTAATAGAGAGAAAAATGCCCTCCCTCTTTATCCGCATGTCGCCCGCTCCGCCGAGTGGGACTGTATCTAGCTATCCGGCTGGCGTGCAAACTCTGTTTAAAATCGCGTCATTTTGGAAATTTCAAGCGCAGATGCGCAGATTTTAGCATACCAGTTATAGTGTAATACTATGCTAGATAAAAAGACTCATAGGTCCAATTGCGCTGTCACCTGCATGCAAAAAAAAAAAACAGGCAAAACTGTATGAGACTGGCCGGTCTCTCAGGCGAAAAGTAAATCCGGTTGCTGTACCTTTTCTACTATACAAAGTTCGTACAGGTGTAGGCCTTTAGTGACCAGGAGTGGAAGTCTGAAATAATAAATACAAACGTGCTCTCCTGCCGCAATACACGCAGTAGTTGAGGTAGTACTGCCGGCTGACTCAACTGCTATTTAAGTAACGGAAAAAAGATATGCTAGTTGATCATTTACCGAAATAGAACAACAATATAACAATTTTGGAGTAGCCATAACTATTCTAAGAACGCGAACCACTTCACAACGGCAGCCACGAGCGAGAGTTTGATGTTCCCGTACAGCCCGCCGATACAGCCCAAAGATGGAGAAAGGAGAAAGCAACCTCCCGGCTTGTCTGCTAAGCGGAGTCGGGCGCGTGCCCTCTCTTTCGTTTTACCCCGCCGAACCCGCTGAATTTCCCGGATGTATGGAGAGGGCGCTGCTGTCGAACAAAATGGTGCCGCCCAGAGAGCGCTAAATGGAATGGTCTATATACATATATGAAAAGCTTAAGCACAAAATGGACAAAGCGGACCCGCAAGCTAACATTTATATACCTGCGCAATAGTGATGGGGCTGAGCAGACTAGTTCAGTTAGGTAGTGAAAGAGGCAGAACAGAAAATGTGGGAGGGAAGAATGCAAGAAAAATTTGCTTTAACAATGTACAGGTCACAAAAACGGGACATAAGAAAGGATAAGGTGTTTGATAATTATTTAACGTGAAAATTTGTTGCTGCTGGAGGTGAGAGCTTGAGTGTTATTCGGGAGAAAGACGTATATGGCTGAATTTCAATGATTAAACACATTATGTGCCGTGTCCTGTGCCATAGTGACAGTGAGACGCTACAACATTTGGTTTTGAATTGCACGGGGCTTCGCTCTGCCCTCCCTGAAGGGGTAACGGATCTGGCGGGGGCGCTGGGTTTTGCTGGCAAGGATGGAAGAATGGAGGAGGAAATGATTAGTCACAAAGAGGAGGTTAGAAGGTTGGTGTAAATTATCCAGGGAAAATTGAACGAAGTAAAACTAACTAGGACAGCTGGGGACAGGCGGGATAGAGGAAAATTGAAACTCTCTTCCGCGTGGCTCCGGCCCAAATTGTCAAACCTGTTTCCCGGTGCATAGGGCTGGTGACGTCGACTAGGTTTGACCAGAGGAAAGTTTATGAATCCCTCGCCGGAGGGAGAAGGCAAGAGAGTTGGCATCGCTCCGAACTGCGATGCGATAACACACTCGAGTGTGTGTACTTTATTTAGAAAATTCGGGGGTTGGGGGAGTAGTGATGCTAAAATCATTGCTCTAAGTCTAACTTAGAGTAACTGTATATGGTCCGCAGCCTACACAGTTACTTTAGTCTAACCCATGTGATCGGCAGTTTGCTATTACAACAAAGACGCGATGTACCTTGCGGAGTTCAGCCCCGAGCTACTGACAGCGTGGAGAGTGCAGGCTTTTAGGTATTTTTACCGGGACACGCGCGTCCCGTCGCGTTGGTCCCGCCAATTTGGCGGCGTTCCACGACGGACTAGGGCGAGCGCCAAGCCAACTAACGTCAGTCGGCGACTCCGTGTGTCGCGTTACGTAAGTGGTCGTCGGATCACGGTGTCGATAGACTCCCTCGGGAGTTTGTTTTCGGCGTGGGTATCCGTATTAGGAACCGTCCCGGCGGAGAAGCGAAGTGGACCGCTCGCAGACACGCGCGTCTTGTTCGACGTCTTTATCTGCAGAGAAAATGAAGAATAAAAGTGAAACGTTAAACGGAGCGTCGTTCTTTTTTTTTTTTTCTTTCTCTTTCTTTTTAAGTACTAAAGGGTTTGGATAGATGGGGAAATGGAGGCAAGGCGGCTGTTCCCTTTGAATCATGCTGGTGACTTGCGCCACCTAGCCAAATAGTTTTTTTTTCACTTTAGAAATAATAATATTCTAAGCTAATTTAATTAGATGTAGCCCTTATGCGTCCCTTAATTTTTAGCACCATTTCTCGAATATTTTATTGAGCTCTACTTCATGAAAACGTTCTTCGAGTAACGAGCTGCCGTCTGGCGAGTTGTCTGCGAACTACAAATGATGGGCCATGGCCTCCGAGATTTTTCGCGCGCTCTGCTCCGGCCTGTCCAAACGCTCGGCTGCCCAGCAGAAAAAAAGCGAGCCGAGTCAGTTCTCTAGATCTCCGCATGCGGCGCTTATAACCAAACCAGAAACGGAAACAGAATCGCCTCAAAGCGCGCTGTCAAGTGTGAGCCCGCGGCATGAAGCTTGCATTTTCATTGTTCTCATCATCAGAATAGAGACAGGTAAGTCGACCTCTGTTGATTCGTAATTTTTATTCGCTGCTCCGGTCTTTGCCCTGTTTCGCTGGATGATACCTCAGAATGCAAGATTTAGTGCGAATCTATATTTGTCCTCTGCGGATACTGTCTGGGCCTGCGGGACAGGCATAGAAATATTTTTCTTGTCATGCATGAGAACAGCTTTCTGAACTTCACTTACGTGCACGGACATTTGTTCTACACCTTTCGCGCTTTGAAAAGATGAACCTTCAAATTTCGATCAACTTCTTTCTTGCCAAAGGTGCGGCGAGAGGCGGGGAGCACATTTCCCGCTGCTCCTAAGTTCCGTAGACCGACGATAATGGTGACGATGATAATTAGCGGCTCTTTCTTTGTATGGTTTGGTTATTGGTTCGTTTGCGAGCGCCACCAAGCGCCCCACGGTAACAGTCTCTACCAGCGAATGCAACGGCCTGAGGAGCGTAGCCAGCGCGCGAAAACCTTGGAGGAGGCCATGGAAGGGCAGCCCAACATGAACCCCGCCCAACATGCCTCCGCCTGCGTCCTGCCGTCAGAACACATCGGCCTCGTGCCGTTGTATCGGTTTTCATTGCTTTTTATGCCCCATACTACCGATACTCAAAAATGGAATGGTCAGAAAATACGAGCTACGCCCAAAGATGGGTGCTGAATGTTTTGGTCGTGCAGGGGCTCTAATCTGAGACACTTGGCGGAAAAGGTCGGAGAGGAATTCGACCGCCGTGATTGGCCGGTGCCAAGGTCAAGCTGCGGCGCCGGCCAATCACGGCTGTCGAAATTGCTCGCCGACTCTTTCGCCAAGCGTCCGGATTAGAACCGCGCCGGGTACTGCATATGTCATCGGAAAATGGCGACAGAGGGAAGCAAGGCCAGGGGAGAGGGCGTGTGCATACGCACACGCTTATTGGAAAAGGGACAATACTCGAGACCGGTTATAACGAAGTCAACGGGAATCGCAAATCACCTCGCCATATCCGCTATTTCGTTATAAGCGACTTCGGTTAACGAAGTGCGAAAGGGAATGGGAATTCGTGATATCGCTTCGCGGGTTAGCCGCTATTTCGTTATAACCGACTTCGTTATAACCGGTCTCGACAGTAGACCCTTTTCAAAAGTCTGCGCCATCGCCTCTCCGCCATTGATTGATCACGCACTCTGAGCATGTATTGGACACGAGTGCTGACGTCAGCGTTCGGCGAAGACTCGGATCCAATCACGCGCTTCATGGCCAAGAAATGGCGACCTCAAGGCGTCTCGATGGACTTTCATCGCCTAGTTGCCTTTTTAGTGCGCCAGAGGGCGATAGGGCTTGAGGCGAACCGTTCTTCACGAGCTGGAGAGTTCTTGGGGCGTCAAAAAAACCTTTAAAACTTTAATTAGAGTGCTGTGTTGCGTGGTGACTTTACTTCACCCTGGGAATGCGGGAGGAGAAGCCTCTCGTGTAGTTACAGAGGAGCTCCGGCGTTTTTCACGATTATTATTTTGCCATTCTAATAATGTCCTTGTGCGAGCTGCAGCGTCACATGACCTTCGGGAGGAACGCGGCAACCTCGCGAGGCGCGCAGTCGACGTGGTATGTTTGCAGCGCTCTGGATTGGCTGGGATAAGGCTCGTACCATCCGCTGCGGAACCGTGGATATCGTGACCGCGGGGCGCGCTTCAAAGCTCAGCCAAAGCGCTCCAGCATAGTGTGGCAGGCGGAACACGGTAACGGTTTGCTAAAAGTCCCTAATAGGGACTTGTTTCTGGTACCTCCGCTATTCACCATTTTTTTTGTCGACGTATTCAATGCCCCGGGTGACTTATATTGCTCAGACACATTATACACAAACTAGCTACGTTGCCCTAATCGAAAACTGCAACAAATTCTATTAAATATTTCTGACGACTCTTCCGCGCGACACCCACGTCTCCTCCTGCGTCGACGCTTTTGAACGGCTGTAAGAACAGCTGTTTCTGCATTTGAGCTGTCGTACACTCTTTTCTCTCATCGCGTTTTGTGGTGTTAACGTATGTTTGTATTTTATACAAAACACAGGATAGCATCAACGTATTTTGTTTTTTCCAGCTTTTTATTGTTTTCGGTAGAGAATTAACTAGGGACCGTGTTGTCGAAGTACCGGTACAACGGTTGGCGCAATTTTATGGGTTTATATGTCATCCGCTTTACGACTCTCCCCCCTTTGCTACGACGTGGATGCGGTTCGCTGATCATCATCTAGATGGCGGTTACAGGAACTACATGCCAGGAAATTGGAGGGGAGATAAAAAACTTGGGATGGACATGATGAGTTCGACGGAAAGGACAAACTTCTTAGGCAAACTTGTTTGTCTGCCTCCGACCTCTTCCTCTCCACTGCGACTGTGCAGTACGGGGCCACGCGCATTTTAACGCTGATTATTAGGCACGCGCATTTCTCCTCTCGTCCAGAAATGCTACAGAAAGTTGCCCATGGGGTATAGAACGTTTATACTTTATCCATATACTTTACTGGGAACACATCGTACTCCAAATTGTCTCCTTGGCGAATTAGCGTGGAGCTGTTTGCGCGCTCTCCAGCGCTCTTTGCAGAATGCGCGAGATGGGATGGTGGAGAGTAGTGGAGAGGAGTGCGATGGCCTGATCGGCTGGTTCTTTCCCGAGGGCGCCCCTCCTCTCGGAGCGCTCCATAGCAACTTCGTCTCTGGCCGTCAAAGTGCGGGGCGGCGCAGGCGTCACGTGGTACTTGGACGGGGATCACGTGGTTTCGTTGACGATGGCCGGCAGTGGTCTGCGGTGGGTGTGGGGTACGGGATGACGGCGATGGATATCCGGTCCTACGAAGTGCTCGTGCGCTCGACGGTGCGAGGATTACAACGGACGGGACGACATTCGCTCGTGACCGTGACACGAAAAACTCGACGTGGGGAAATATTCCCAGTAGACAGGAGTGTGACATCTGCGCCAATTGCGCCATTTTGATACAAACCCACTTGTACTGCGCCTAGTTGAGCCAAAAACGCGAAATCGGTCGATATTGCTCCACACTGCGCCAAAAAGTAACTAAAAAACTGAAAAAAAGTTTGCGGCGACGCTAGATTTCGCGGAAACGAGAGCTTGGTTGGCAACATTCAATTTCGTCTTAGTAAAGTACACGGCACGGGTACAGTGTGGTGCAAACAACCGTCGGATTCGAAGATTTCACCTGTAGTACCCTTCTATACCTATGATACGCGCTATTTTCCCCATTTTCCTACTACTTTACGCTGTGATTTGTGACTGCATGCTACCGGTACGCTGTCACGCGGTCTTGCTGTCTGGCCGCGGGAGGTACGACGTACAGGCTATAAAGATGAGCAAACCTAAGTATTTCTTTATGTTTTGAGAGTAAACCTTTTCTTAAAAGTGGCCATTGAGCACCTCCATCGTGTAATTTTTCATTCGTATCCGTAATCTTCTCGTCAAAATGGACGGCGCCGTCGCTGTGAGTAACTTTCGGTTTCACACACGTGCTTCCAGTGCGTGAATAATCGAATGAATCGGTCACACCCGTACTTAGCGTGCATGTGCTGCCTATAGTTTTCCTACCAATTCACTATTTATCTTGTGACTCACTTGTGATGAGTGTCTTTTTTTTTTTATTTGCACGTGCTTTCTACGAGCGTCCGATCGATGTCTGGCTGCAGTAGGCCGTGCTTCCCTGTTCATGCCTCTCGAATCACCGCTTTAAAAAATTTTGCACTACAATTGCGCTTTGGCAGCAGTTCGTATAGGCTTGAGGTACCTGGTGCCCACCTAACTTTGCAGCAAGCCTGTGTTTCTTGTCCTCATCTATGCGCATTGGACTCGCGTGTGCCTTTTCTGTTTTTTTATATATTTTTTATCTCGGTGCGTATCGGCACTGACGACTTATTGGAACCAGGGTGGGAAAAAATAACGATAAAAAATCAGATTCATGTGATCGAAATCAGATTTTTTATGATTTAAATTACTGATAAGCTGCTCTAACATTTTCTACTCCTAATCTGCTCTAAACTGTAGACTTTTCTGCTTCGAAGTTGCTCCTGAATGCATAAACTGCTGCTCAAAAACGAGAATTTCGTGCTCCTAAGCTGCTCCAAAATCCAGTTTTTTCTGCTCCGAAAGTTGCTCCAAAACTTGTTTCACCTGTCTCACCCTGAGTAGAGATGCCGCGAACGTTTTGGCGAACATGAGGTTTGAAGATCGAATCGCAGGAGTTCGAAAGGTTCGAAAACGTTTCGAAAGGTCGAACTTTGACACATAAAAATTCGACGGTTTTCGAGCTTCCGGATTTTGGCGCATAAGAAATGCGGTTGTTCTAGAACTTCCGAAGTTTTTCGCGCTCATGAAATTCGACAATTTTCGTACTTTTGAACTTGTTACACTAAGAAAATTTGACGCTTTTCGGACTTTCAAACCTGCTGAGTTTAAAAGTTCAACTTTGAACCTCTGAACAAAACATCGACGAAGTTCGAACCAAGTTACCCCCCCCCCCCCCCAATAGCTTCTAGGCAACAACTATAAATCACACAATATATCAATGTGTGAGGTAGAGTGAAAAGATTGCATTGGAGTTCTACTTAGGTGATCGTACCCCAAACGACTCGCTTTTAAAGCGCTGAAGGATCACTTTGTGCTGGCCTCGGCTTCGTACCTTTTTCTTTTAGGCTTCTGCACAGAGCTTCTCCCGCGCACAACCGACGGAGTTGTGCGCGGGAGACTGCTGTACAAGTAGTTAGTTAGCGACCTACAAAATCACTTTCCGCAACGTGGAAAAATCCTCCTCCCCACCTTTCCTTTCCCCCTCTTCCACTGCTATCTTGACGAGGAGGGGGGGGGACTCTTTGTTGCTACATCTTGGGGCTGGGTGAGCCGGTAGGCTTATCCTGGCTTATCCAGCCCCAAGATGCAGCAACAAAGGGCGTCCCCCCACTGTCAAGATAGCAGTGGGAGAGGGATAAATGGGAAGGGTGGCGAGGAGGATTTTCTTTCCTTCCAGGAGAAACTTTTTGTAGGTCGGGCTTTAGGTTACTGAGTATTGGCCTCAAAAGTAATCTGAGTAGAAGTAGAAATTGCTCAAATGGAAAGTAATTGGGTAAGTTACACTACCATAGAAAAGTAGCGAATTACTTTTGAAGTTACTTTTAGAGAAATAGAGAAAATTGGGTAGTGCCTACACCTCGCTCCAACTACGGAAAATATTGATCACGTTATATACTACCGTCCTTAGAAAATAGTTATCACTGATGAGCTTGTGCATTTTGATTTATTCACCTGCAAATACAGTGAACTTCGTACAATGTATGAAACCGAAAAAATGTGATCTTTACGTGTTTTCTTTTTTTTTAATGTTTGCGCCCTGGACTTTTATGTCCACAATGTTTTTTTTTCTTTTTGTTTGTTTCTTCCTTGTGGTTGTTTTTATCCAGTGCATCTTTTATTTTTCCCTGGTGAGAGCGCTTCTGAAATGTATTTTTAAGATTATTTTTTCTTCTTTTTTGTGAATATTTTAGCATGGTGCTGCTTTGCTGCCAATACTAAGGGTCTGTAGACTCGTTAAGCTGCAATGATGCAGATTTTTTGACAGCTTCTTCATCTATGGTTGTACATAGTGAAAATAAACTGATTTTATTTTATTTTATTTTATATTTATTTATGGTTAACAACGAAGTACATAGGTTTTGATTTGTTGGCAGGGTCCATATCACATGAGCGAATGACGTTTCTGCGAACAGCGACATTTCAGCGAATCGACGTTTTAGCGAATAACAGGGGCGTGTGTAACCCCCCCCCCCCCCCCACCCCACCCCGCCCCACTCCCCTTTTCGCTTCGCGGCGACAGTCTTCGGCGGCTCATTACGAAAATGTGAACCTCCTTGGCTCATTCGTAAACGCCGCTTATGCGGCGGCCGACTATTCGCTAAAGTGTCATTCGCTAAAGTGTCATTCGCTGAAACGTGGGCTTCCCGTCGGTGAAGGCGTCTCTTGTTTTCACAGAAAAGCCTTAATAGCTGGGTCTACTTTTGCATAGCTAATTGTTTTGTTCTTTTTTGTTTTGTGTTTTTGGTCCATGATGTACTGGGGACATATCATTTCTACTTTGAGGATTAGGCCTGAGCTTGATTTTGCAGGCGGTGTGTGCTTGTTCGCAGTGTTCTGTAAAGTATATCCAAAAAAGTACTTGAAGCTAGAATACAAAGCAAACGAGAGATTATATACTGTACTTCAGGTAAAGTTGTAAGTACACCGGGTGCAATGTACTTGAAGTAAAGTGCTATACATACAATGTATCTTCAAAGTAAAGTACAAGTACTTCTTAACACAATCTTTCAAGCTGCCCTTTTATCGCCTATACCAGTGGTTCTCAAATGGGGGTCCGCGAAGACATTCTAGGGTTCCGCGAAGCCCTGCCTCATCAGACTGGCCCGGCAATAAAAGTTATATTTTCTCAGATTGAGAAGAAACGTTCCAACTTCCGGGTGAATTTTCTCGTGTATATGTCAGTAGGAGATGTCTATATCACACTAGCCTTTTGTTATGTCCATTTAATAAATCGCTATCATAAGTAACCTATATCTTTCCCTTCCCTTCACTACGAACGGGGTCCTCCATCATCTCCGCCGATCCACAAGGGGTCCGGCGAAACATCCGTGGTTGAGAACCACTGCCCTATACAGTAATCTTTTTTACTGGTATGTATTGGTCCAGAGGTAATCGCTGGTGCATCAAGTTTTTCGGAAATGGCGGCAAATACTGGATAAAGTCGAAGGGGAAACCCGGCGTCCAATAGGACGCACATACGCATCGCGCTGTCCGCGCTTCGCGCTGCGCCGAAGCATCTCGCCGTTTTCCCAGGACGATAGATGGCGATAGCCACCCTCCGAATTCAAGGGGAAATCCCCGAGGCTGCGGACATCCAGCCGTTCCAACTACGCAAAAGCTGTCGGTGCCAAAGCCATTGGATGTTCGCGGAGTAAGGTGTGTTCTCTAGTAAAGTGTTTGCCTCATCTCCGATGTACTTCAGGCGTAAGCTAGCGCTACAGACCGGTCCCTCGCTGCTGCATAGAATACCAGGGCCGGCATTGCTATACTTCGTTTCAGCTTGGGTCCAGACGCAGCCGATGCTGCGAGCGCGAGCGGTGTGGCCCTGAATAGTGCTTGCATTGCACGAGCGCGCGTGCTGGCAGGGACGCTGAAAGCCGGAGCTCGCGCTTGTAGCATCGGCTGCGTCTGGACCCAGCTGAAACGAAGTATAGAACCAGCGTCTCAGCTGAGACTGGGTGAAAGAAAGCACTGCCAAAGCCAGCGCACAGAGCTGAGCGGGACTGAGTTGCGTCTCAAGACGCTCGCGCGCCCAGCCTTTGCAGCTTTCTTTCACCAGTCTCAGCCGAGACGCTGTTCAGCAAGCCGGCCCTGATGTCTGGAAACAAAATTAACCGTTTTTATATTTCTCTTTTTGTCGCAAATTTAAACTTTTTTTATTATCGTCGAACTCTTTTCACCAGATGTAGTGCTAGTGATCCGAACCACATGTCAGAGTCTCTAGAACTAGTGTTAGCTATTCCAGCTTGTTCGTCTAGCCTCAGACTACGCGGTGATTTCGCACAGGATGTGTAATGTATAACCACAACACGTGACACTTCGCGAGCGCTCGAGGATCAATAGTTCAACTTCAATCCCCTTTCACGGTCCGTGGGAAAGTGCACGTTCGCGACTCGGAGAACTGAACCTTGTCCACATAGCACCTGCCTGGGAACAAGAAATCGTTCCGTCAACAGAACGACCCGATGCGCAAGCCACGTAACGAACGCGAAAGCCTATTCATGTAATCAAAGTTGACCCACATAAATAAACGTTATTTCATTCTTTCGAAAACCGACGTCGCACTACCAATTAACGAAACGTCACCACCGGCCACCGCTGGTACACTTGCCGTTATTCTGTTCCTAACTTATAAGCGATCTGCGTAAATCTTCGATGAGAAAATGGAACCCGTTCCCGCGATATATCAGATGCCACCCATCTCCATGTATTCGCGAAATTTGTTGGCCGCCATTTTCGCATTGAAAATTCCCGAAGCCTCGCTTCAAATTTAACCAGACAACGGTAAGTTTCGAAATGTTGGCATCTGGTCCGAACCGATAGAGCGACATTTGGGCGGAAATCTGAACGTTCGGCGATGCGTAGTTTATTTGTGAGGTGAGAAAGTTCTCTTTCCACCCAACGCCCGTTTAGAAAGGAAAACCTCCGCGATCGCTGAATCGCGGGTCAGTGAGCTCAACAGCAAATGAAATGCTACTACGCCGACCGACGGCAGTCAGTCTCTCTCACGGGACTTTGCACCCAGAGAGCATGATCGCACATCGCAAGCTGCTGGCACTGGAACTTGACCCACGAGGAGGTTAGGACGTGAGTTCGTCGTCCTGGAATGCGTATCATTATATCATATCATGCAGGGAAGCGGAGAGGCCACGTGAGCTCTAGCCTAAACAACGCGGCAGCGGGCTGTAACCGCCTTGAGGAAGAAGAGAGAAGTCTTTCGGGAGTGGGAAAACGACGATAGATTCTGAGGCTAGCTGATTTGCAGACAACTCAATCAGCAACTAAAACGAAAAAAAAAACAAAAGAGATAGGAGGAGTTGTTTTTGGGAGCATTCGGGGGAAAGTGGCGAATGGATGGATGGGCTCAGGCTGTACCCTTCAAAACGGGCGATAGCTTGCGTCGTCTAGCCTGGAAAGTTCGCCGGTGTTGCGGGTTTCCTGTTAGGTGTTATATCGCGATGAACCATCACGTGATCGTTGCGCCCTGCGCATCGCTGCGTCACTTCCGGGGTCCAAAGCCACGGCGCTTGTTCCTTTGTCAGCGCTGCGCCCGGAGCGCCCCTAGCGGACGCCACCGGCGCCGCGCATGCGCGATGGGGGTGTGGGCAACAAGCTCGCCGTCGCCCATAAACAAACCATTGAAATGCGATGTTATCGGCGTCGGTGTGAGTCCCCCTGCCTTTTATCGCTTTCGAATTGTTGATTTTACGTCTTCCTGGCAATGTCTGACTACATGAGCGGCGTCAGCGAAATTAACGAGGCTCGTTACACCGCAAAACTTCGCGTGAATAATCTGACATGCGGCGATTCATTCCGCGTGGACGCCGCAGAATGTACGCTAAAGCCTGATTCAGATGATGAGATTTCGCTCGCAATTTTCAGTCGCGACGTCGCTCGGGCTGCAAAAGCGTGAACCGCAGCTGAGATGGTCGACGTCGATACTGAAAATCGCAAGCAGAATCGGACGAAGTGAATCAGGCATAACAAGTCGGTGATGGCCGCTGGTAACAATAATCAACATCTCCTTGTATCTACTGTTTACGTCGAACCTGCTTACCAACCTTCAAACTTAAGTCTTTTGAGGCCTGCACTTACTTCTTATCGCAAGTACCGGGCCAACATTTGGTTCTACGGGCCGGTGTCGTCTAAAAGAGCAGACGACAAGCAGAAGCGTTTGAAAGAGCAGACGACAGTTCGAACGATCAGACGGCCGTTCGAACTTCAAGACGCACTGAACGTAGTCCGCAGGTGGGCCGTACAACTTGACGGTTTTCCGGCGTTCATGCTGGAACAAAACAAATAAATCTGATGACCACAAGTATCCGTGAATTCAACCCAAAGTGCTTCCCGCCCAAGCAATTGTGGTCCGGCGGCGTCTGGTTTACCACATATCCACGTTCTCGGACGAACCGAGAACATGAAAACTGATCTTCAAACCTTTCTCGACTCTTTTGGCACAGCCCCAGTCGCGGCGGTTTGACGAAAAGGCATGTTTTCGTCAGGTTCCTTTCAAAACAACGCAGGAATACACGCCTCACATGGGGCCTTCCGCCCACAGCCCCAGACCGGAAGTGCGACCGACGCGCCACCACCGCGCCGTGACGTAACAGAGCCATGGCCTCCGAGATTTCGAAGCGCGCGAACGCTTCTCCGGCCGTCCCATTCGTGCGGAGAGGGCGTAATCGAAAAAAGAGAAGGACGCGGCGTGTCTCCGCGGGGAGGCGCTCCCAACCCAGTCATCGACAGCATGGCGCGAGGCTGAAGATTTCAAGAAAAAGTCTTGTTACGTCGAGTTACTGCAACTTATACTTACAAATTTTTGTGTATTGTAGTAGAACGGTGAACAGCTGCTCTGGGGACGTAGATAGAAAATTTGCGATGCTTATTTAAATATTTAATTTGAGATATTCATCTGGACATGTTGCGGCTAGCGCTACAAGCGCGCCTTTTGATTTATTTCATTGCAATCTGTAGCACGTATAAAATGAAAAAAAAAAGCTCCGTACATAAAAAAAATAGTATTTCCCTAAATAAAAATAATCATGCTGCAATATTTTTTTTTCTTACCTTCGCACGTTGTTTGGCGTAGAGTCCGTGTTGTCCTTCTTTTAATAATTTTAATATTTATTACGCAATTTTTGCGGGTCCTATTGCGGTGTTTGCTTCTACTAGAAGTACCTTTAAGCCGGGGTCACACTGCTTATACATTATACACAAGACAGTCTGCAGATATCAGTCACCACGATATCCGTGGTTCAAATGCCGCGTGCCAAGTGTCTCCTTGAACTCGTTGCCTTGCCGCATTCGAAGCTCAGATCTCGTGGTGACTCGAGTTCGAATCTGTTTGCAGACTGTCTTTTGTATGATGTACAAGCAGCGTGACCCCGGCTTTGGGGAAAAACTTATGGCGGTGAGGTACAACCACCTCGCAATGATTTCGCCATTTTATTTTATAAACTTCGTTATAATTGCAGGTAATGTGCTGATTGAAAAGGTTGGGCATTATCTTGTTAACGTCTAGTTTTTGGCACATGCAGCACAGACCACCGTATACCGTAATGCACTTTGTGATGTAACTTAATTGATATGCAAACAAACAATGGGATCTCAAGA
Organism: Ixodes ricinus; assembly: GCA_037355805.1. NCBI lineage: Eukaryota > Metazoa > Arthropoda > Arachnida > Ixodida > Ixodidae > Ixodes > Ixodes ricinus. The sequence continues at coordinate 167,674 of JAZHYW010024353.1, read as the reverse complement.
AAAAGAACTCTGGCTTATCCGCTATCCATTTCCGACAGCCGGCCCGGCCCGACCCGAAGCTAATTTTCACGGGCCAGCTGCGCTTTATTTTAGTCCAGTATGAATAGCTCACAAATTGCGCGGCATGGCAGCTCGCTTGCAACTGCTACACATAAGTTGATTACGATACCCAATAGTAAATACTGCAAGCATTTTTTTTTTGCTGCTATTATTAGTTCGACCAATCTGCAGGCCTAGGCAGCTTGTTAAGAAAAATCACCCGATCTTCCTTTTTTTCTGCGACCAAACACGCGCGGAAAGGACGGAAAAACAAAAATGACAAGCAGAAGTAAGCAAAACCACGTGTCACAGTTGGAAACGAAGGGAAACTTCGCGACGGGTTTGGACAAAAGACAAGCAAAGTTCTAACTAGCCACTTTCGCTGCGCACAACCGTAAAAAAAAAAATAGCAATGTTGTTGTCTTTTGCGGTGGTCTGCGAGATATTGTTCAGGAAAAATACCCCTTAGGGGAACCTCTTCACCCCTATTGGGGATGCAAGCACTGGTGCGTACAGATGGTTTACGCCGGCGAGGGTACCCATTGTATAGGTGCGTGTATGTGCGTGTTTGTGGTGAGAAGCGATTGTATGATGGCGGCGGCGCTGCCGGGGACGAAAAGGAACGCCGCGCCGCTAGTTTTCTGGAAGAGCATTCGCTGCACACACCGAACCATACAAAAACATATACCCACACACACATGCTTCAGCATCTGTTTATCCCCCACTGTGGTTCCTCTCCCAACCCCCGAAAACAAATCCAAAAAACAAGCCGCTAAAAAAAAAAAAAAGTAATGGTCGGTTTGGCTTGCTTTGGCCCCCTTGTAGACTTAAATGCAAGGCCCGTACCCGGCCCGGGCCCTTCATGAATGTTGGCGTGACGCCCGAGCCCGGCCCGAGTGCCGGTCCGGCCCGTGGCCCGCGGTCTGGCCCGTACCAGTACAGATCTCTACCTGCGACGCTGACGGCTCGCCCCTCTGTTATGACTGGGCAGACAGCGCCGCCTCGCGGCGAGCGACGGAGTTAGCGCGATTACACTCTTCTGCTGGGGAGCGAGACGAATGGGACGGCCGGAGAAGCCTCGCGCGCGCGCTTCGGGATCTCGGAGGCCATGACAGAGCTGAGTTCGTGTATAAGATGGAGCGTAGGTGGCGCGAACCGCCGTCCGATTAAGAGGACTTCGCCGCATGCGTCCATCCATCTATAGCGCAAAGCCGTCTGCTATAACCGTAACGACGGCGCTTGTTTTTCTCGTCCCCGCAGATATGCACGTTTTGCAACGACGGCATGACTCCGGCCTGGCGAGATCCTGACCGACGTTGTTGTTTTGACTGAGGTGAGTATACCATATACTCTCGATGGTAAACACGTAAAACAAAACAAAAAAAACACGTATATATTATATCTGTTGCGCGCTAGCATACTGCTGCGCTAAACTAGCGGGATCAAGTTGTGTCATCCATTACGCACACTGCATGATCAGAACGCGACTGGCAAACAGGCCGCGGCCGGAGCGTTTAGTCTGGCGTTCTCTTTATATTTTCGTTAGCAGTTTTGATACCGCGCTTTGTGCTCTCTACGCTTAGGGTGCTGACATCTGGCCATTTCGCTCGCGACGCTTCTTTTTGTTTTTTTTGTTTTTTTGACGCTTGTGAAAGAGCGTCTTCCCGCCGCGAGTATTTCCATTGTGCTGCGCGTCAATTTTCTTTTCCCAACTTTATTTATTTATTATTTGTTTTTTTGGGGGGAGCGTGCTGTCGACATCGGGTACGTACTACAAAAGGTTTCCTCTCCATCCCGTTGGCTGCTCGTAGTCTCCTACCAAGCCAGCGCCGGCGGTAAGGACGACGAGCCCCTTGCCCAGGCTGCACTCAAGGTAACTTTAGCGCCCCCGCGCGTGCTTCCATTCGGCCTAAATTTGACCGATTTAGGGGGTTTCGATGGACGCTCGGCAAGTCCGTAATTGTAACCATTTATCTTGACAGATCGAAGAGTGATTTAGTAAATTTATGGTAATTATGTTGCTAAGTGGTATGTTTTTTGTTCGCAATCCCTCACGTCCGTCGTGGCTGGCAGTCTGTTCCCGAAAATATGTTTTTTTTTCCCTTAAACACCCTGTTTTTAGGGATGTTTGAAAGTTGGCGCAGGAACACTCGGTGTATAACCATTCGCGTTAGACCGATTAATCCATTATTAGTGGAATGAAGGTCACCGGTTAATCGGTTGAAATTCTTAAAAGGTTCGATGGCCCTAGTCTTTGGTTTTTAGCGAATAAATTTGACCTTGGAATACAATCTAGGGGCTCGCTCACGAAACCGTCATCCCAAGCTCGGAGTACATGTAGGATAACTTGTTAAAATTAGCGCAAGGATTAGGAGAAGAACGTAAAGACAGGATCGGTGCTTTCTGGTTTTGACCGATAAACACCTATAAGCATCCGTCGATGTCAAAAAAAAAAAAAATCGGCTATACAACCGGAAAACACCGATAAACATCCTTTCGTGTCAAAAATACGAAATCGGTGAAAAACCGAAAAATACCAATTTCTGTGTACTTTTGCTACAACTAGGAGTGGTTTTGTCGAAATCGTCCCCTCTTCGTTTTAAACTCTAATTTTTTTATATTAGTTTTCCCCGATAATTATCGTTTTAGTGTCCGTCCGAAACAAGTAACCGAAATAAGCCGGCATTTGAAAAATGAACAAACACCGAAAAACATTCGCCGATTAACCTTATAAAGAACGAGTGTGGAGAGTTGGGCCAGTTGGCGATTCATAATCGTTAAAAAGCGCAACAGGACAACGGACAGGAAGGAAGCAAGTAATGCAAGCGCCGTGTCCGTGTCTTCCTTTCTGTCCGTTGTCCTGTCGCGCTTTTCGGCCCTCATAAATAAACCCCGGACAATCTGCGGGACACAGATATAGTTTTATAAGGCGAAGTGACCCAGTTTTGTGTGATAAGAACAGGCGACGACATCTGCGGACCTTGTATACGAATACTTTGTCCCGCCGGTTTGCATACGGACGATAAATGTTACGACGCAGCCACGAATTATAATTTCTTTTTTTGGCGGGCAACGAGATTAGGCAAGGTGGAGCTTTATACGCTGATAAGCGGAACGTATAGTAGGTGATGGATTGCACACGAAGCGGCGATAAGCAGTCGTAATTTCTCTCGACTATACACTCAAGAGTGGAGCTCGCGTTCTCTTGGATCTCGAGGATTCTTTTGTATTATATGTCAGTTCTAATGCAGCTGAACAATGATAAAGAAAAAATGATATAAAATGATCAGGACTGTGCTCCAACTCAAATTCATACTCCACCGCACGCATAATCACACTTTATATGTGGCGCATGATAGTGCTCCAACTGAAATTCATACTCCACCGTGTGCATAATTACACTTTACATTTGGTACATGAAATCAGACAACGCTTTATGTCAATGCGTACCGCGGGACACACGGGGCGTGAAGAAATAACGTTATATTTTGGAAAGGAGTAAGAAACCAATGGCAACATGAAGCCTCCACCTCCTCTAGATCGATCGATATGATCATATGAAGCCTAGAGCATAGACAAAGTCGAGACTCCACAGCGTGCTGTGGCGTCTCCGCACGCTCTCATCTCCTCCTTTCCTTCGCTCAGTAGTTATCTGACCGGTGGATAGAGGGCGCTGACGAACTCGACGCCGTAAGGTGGCTTCGATAAACTCAATCCCAAAATTCGAAGCGCCTTATCGCGGCGTATAATGCCGCGTTGTGCATTGTGGGAATCGGTGAGAAGCAAGATCAATACGCGCCATCCGCTCCTGGCCCAAAGGTTCCCAGAATGCAACGCCCGCGCGGTGACAGATTTATGGATGCGGTCTATTTGGTTGGCTTCGGTTTCAACGCGCTCGCGGCTGTGTTACGTCGTTTTCGCTACATTTTGTGATACAAATGTGTCCCTTGTGGTTACACAACCAGCGACACAGTGGTACGGGGCCATTTTGAGAACTACAAAATGGTTACGCGAGCCTAAATTGTGGACGTTCTTATGAAAACCTTCGTCTGATCATGTACGTCGCTCGGCAAGGTTCGCCAGCGAAACGACTGAACTGGCGCAGGAGGAGGATTACCATTATTTTCATAAAATAGTAAACTAACGAAGATACTAATGCCCGGAGACATAGTGAAAGGGCAGGTTGGCAACCCGATTAACAATGTGCCAAATCGCGGACAACAGATGAACTTGTATGTTTAGTGCTCACTTTGATTTTCAAGGACACCGACATTTTCTGAACATCGCCAACTGGAAAACTGTTGTGGCGCATATAATGTAAAAATAGAACGCAATAAAATCTCCACCTGTTTACTTAAAAAAAAAGTAATCAAGAGACGTTTCGATGGCCCATCCTAAGCCAAGTAAAAAGATTTTTTTTTACTATTGTCTTGTTAATGTGTTAATTAACAAAATTTCAGAATGTTGGCTTTAGGAATTAAACTTTTTGTGGTGCGTACATTTCCTAACGACGTATTCAGGATATGATTGAGATAAGTGACAGACCCGTCAAGTGAAGTCTGACGTCCGTTTTCCGCAAAATGTGAGAAATAAAATAAATGGCGCAAGAAAAGGGATCTCCTGCAAGCTTAGCTGAAGTCGAATGTCAGGCACCACTTTGTAAATCTGTGTAGACATTTCTTTTCTCGTTTGGAGAGGTGCATTTTTTAACTATCAGCAGCGTCGAAATCAAATCCGGCATCGACAACACTGCACTCAAGTGATTTTCACGCAGATGGCTCAGGTGACCTCCACGCAAACGCGTTTCTCACCCCGGGGTGTCCCATTTCTTGTAGCTAAATAAACGAGTTGAATGGGATATCTTAATAATATAAATAAAGCACTCGCGTGACTACAAACATGGGACCAAGACCAATGCATTGTTTCTTTGAATGTAAAAATAAACCGATCAAGCCAATGTTTATACCACAAAAACAATTCTACTATATAATCAAAAGCAACAGTTTTTTTATTCGTTTTAAGGGCAGAGCACCATGCATTCAAGAAACACACATAGTGACTCTCTGCGTTTACAATATCGGCCGCCTTCCTTAAATATCCCGAATGCTCGATCATAAATATACCTTGCGGCGCTTCTTCGGCCAACACCCCCGAAGAGACCTGCTTTGTCATAATAAATTGACCTCTCAACCCTCGTGCTGTCTTGAAGGCATCCACACAATCAATGTGGGTTAGGCCTAACACTGATTCATGCGCCTCCTTTAGCAGCCTCCTCACGCGTGTCCGGTACGCCGACAGGGCAATTAGTCCAAACGTTTTATAAAATCAAGTGCGGAAGTTGGGCCCATAATGATGGCACGCCATTGGGTAGTAAAGACAAGTATAGGACGGGACTTTACATAGCGAGGGAAAAAATCGCGTTGAAACGCGACGAGAAACGTTTTCCTCTATACTGACAAAGCCTGCCAGATCGCCACGAGAAGCGGCCGCTGAAATTGAAAAGGTAAGGGACAGACAACGGATTAGAGGAGAGCCACGTGACGGGCGCCCCGCTGCCGCGAGACGCTGAAACACACTTCTCCCGGGCGATGGAATGTCCGCTCGTGCCCTCGCGTTCCTCGCGCTACCGCTTCTTTTCTCGTCGGGTTTGAAAACCATGTTTCGGGTCCTCGCCGCTGCAAAAGCTGCGCGCTGACGTCCAAGTTCCTTGAGAAATGCTCTGTGCTACCAGATCCTCGCGCTCCAAATCTGCGACCGGGCGCTGTATGGCTTTGTCGTCGAACTGCCAGGATTTGTGAGTATAGAGGAGGCTATGGTACAACGGATTCGCCAAGCTGCAGAGGGGAGAGCGGAGCGACGAGTTGAATGTTGAATCATAGCTTCCTATATACTGACAAAGCCTGGCAGATCGCCACGAGAAGCAGCCGCCGAAATGGAAAAGGTGGAGCGGCAGACAACGGATGAGAGGAGAGCCACGTGACTGGCGCCCCGCTGCGGCGAGACGCCGAAGCACACTTCTCCTGAGCGAACAAGTGTGTTCAGGTCCTCGCCGCTGCAAAAGCTGTGCGCTGACGTCCAGGTTCCCCGAGACATGGCTCTTTGATGCTATGTGCCACCAGATCCTCGCGCTCAAAATCTACGACTGGGCACTCTATGGCTCCGTCGTCGAACTGCCAGGCTTCGTGAGTATAGAGGAGGCTATGGGTTAACATAACTTAAGTGGCAGAAATTAAATACAGCACGCAAAAACAAACAAACCCGAAGGTGTAGAAGGAGAACACAAACACAACGCTAACTGGCGACTGAAAATGTGTTACCTTTGCACGAAACAGGAAGTAAACGAGAGACGGGAAAGATAAGAACAAAACACTCAACCCGATGAAACACCCCCAGCGTGCCAACACGTGCTTACGAAAAAGGAAAAAAAAAGAAAAGAAAAAAGGGCCCTGCGTAAGAGAAAGGAACTACAAGAGGCGTGGAGTTCGGTTAGCACGTGTCGGCACGCTCAAAGTGTTTGATTAACTTGAGTTGTTTTTTTTCCCCTATTTTTTATGTCTGTTGGTTGCTTGCTGTTTCGTGTAGGAGTAAAATTTTCAGTTGCCAGTCAGCGCTCTGTTTGTGTACTCCTTTTCATAATCCTTCGTTCCTTTTTTAAATATTATATATAAGCTATTTAAACGACTCGCCTTGCTGTTCTCATTCTGTGAAAAACTATTGCAACGTAAAAAAAAAAAAAAGAATCCCGAATTAGTTGTTTGAGAAAAAGGGGCGCGACATCACCATAGGTTGTGTCTTCCCTGGGCCGTCTCCGACTCGCTTCTAAACCTGCAAAGCGGAGATGATCGGTAAGAGTCCCTTTATCAGCCCGTTATCCGGATCCACTCGAGTAAGACTTGGAACACAGCCTCGGTTCGTTCTGTATACTGCGCTCCACGCTCCCTCAGGCAGTCGGCGTTTCAGAGGAACACTTTGTAAGAAGTGCGAAGTGCTCCTTTAAATGCGATAACATTTATTACCATATCCTACGCACTTCCCCGTCCGTGGCTCGGTTTGTATAACCAACGAAGCAGGCGACAGGCATCTGTTATATACTTCACTTCAATAAGGGGCACCAGAAATGAGATAAGATATATTAGCTTCTGAACGACACATACAGTTACCAAATATCTTATTATGTTTCTGTACATTTTGTGTGTAGCGGGAGAAACATTTAAATTGCGATAATGCTACAACAAAGGTCGTTGGTTGATCGCGAGAGGCACGTCAGCGGGAAGTGGACAGATCCGAATATTTTGATAATTGGTTTTAAATGTGGTAGAAGACTTCATGAACGTCGACGAAAAATATTCCTAGAATTTCCACGGCAGTCCTGAGCAGTTTAACGAGGAAACGTTTACGCAGTACACAGGTCAAGACGGTGCAAACTGCTATCGCATTTCAACGGCGATCCGCACAACGATTTCGCGGCAACAATTTGTTATCTCGGGGTTCATAGCAACGCGTTACCCGACGGGAGCTGTAGCCTCGGCTTGATCCTTCTAGGCGTGGCGATGACGTCGGTCCCGAAACAGGACTCCGCAAGGAGCTGGGTGGTGGCCTTCAGCTGCTGCTGGATCAACTTCTTCTCGGCGCTCATGTACAAGTCGAGCGGCGTCGTCTACGTCGGAGTGCTGCAGACGCTCAACGTGTCCAGAGAAGAAGCCTCGTGGCCGCTAACTCTGCTGGCCGTCTTCATATTTACCACCGGTAGGAGACCACGCATGTCATCCGCAAGGATTGAACCCAATGGGACGCATTGGCGTAACTTCGTTGTTGTGGCGTAAAGCTTGACGGCCGTCAGGTGCAGAATCGTGGCTTCGATTACTCTTACCTTGCTGTCATTGAATATCTTGTCTTGGCCGGCTGACAGAACCTGGCTCAGAAGACATTGGGAGAGAGAACCAGAGTGTGTGGAAGAAGCCACGAGATGTGCTTTTGGAAACTTGTGAGATTGCGAGTGGAAGAACTGGTCGAATGCGTAGCAAGCAGCTTGCTGTGAAACTCGTGAAGACTGTGGCAAAAGATAATTAAATGAAGATGCATCTTTCAGGTCCCGTGGCAGGTATCCTCGCCCTCTACCTAAGCATATGGAAGATCTCCGTGTGTGGATGCCTCCTGTCGGCCTTGGCTGTCTGCGCCTGCTTTTACGCGGACAGCATCGTTTACCTGATGGTCTGCTTGGGCGTCGTCCAAGGTACGCGCTCGTCTTTCTGTCCGTTGCAACATGTTCAAATGGCGTTCCGTGGTTGATTTGAAACATCCTTTTCTATTGTCTGTTTCTCTTTGGAGGTTTTGGTCTTGGGCTCCTGACACTCCACAACGTCATCATCAACCAGCACTTCGAGAAGCACAGGGCCACCGCTTCGGGGATCAGTTACGCCGGCCCCACGCTAGCGTCCCTGGTGTACCCTCCGGCCGTTGAAGTCCTCTTCGAAGAGTTCGGATTACGAGGCTCGCTCCTCCTGTTCGGTGGAATCATGCTCAACGCCGTCGCCGGAGCCTTCCTCCAGAGACCCCCGTCTTCTAAAACCGCCAACAAGTCTTCCTTCAAAGTCGTGCCTGAAACATTAACGGCGGATGACGTCGACTGTGCCGCGCCTCTTGCCCGTGACGTCTGGGTCGAGTACAAGAAGGACGGTCCACTAGACGACCAGGTCAAGTCGCCATCCGGTCTTCCAGAGTGTGGGGACTCGGCGGCACCCTCGAGATACCTGCCAGAAGGTAAAGACGTGCGTTTCCACGGCCTCGACTCGGCGGAATGGTCGCGACTGCATCGCAACCTGTCCCTCTTCCTCTTGCCAATGTTCTACCTGATCTGTGGCTCGTTCGCCCTGATCCTCTTCAACCTGACCACCTACCTGACCGTCATCGTGGACTTCGCCGTGGGCTATGGCGTCTCCCGAATCAGTGCGGTGCTCCTCATCTCAGCTTACTCCATATCGGACTTGGCGGCCCGTCTAGGGTCCGGCTGGATATCCGATCGAGGTTTCGTGAGCAGGGGCAACATGATGGCCGTACACTTCCTCATAGGCGGACTGGTGCTCTTTGCCATCCCGGTCTTCACGACGTACGTTGGACAGGTCGTGTTGGCCGTGGTGTCCGGGTGGGCCAACGGATGCACGATGATTCTCGTGTCTGTCTTGCTCACCGAGCATACTGGGCTTGACAGGCTGCCGGTGTCCTTCGGCGTGGCGTCCCTCGTCGCTGGCGTCCTCTGCCTGGCGAGACCTCCACTGATTGGTGAGTGCGATGTCTTCTACAAAAGTACCTTGTTTTTATCTCGCACCTGAGCGCGCGTCGCGGCATCGCCCTCGTGTGTAATCGCGCGTTAAATATTAATCGTGTTAGGATCGTCCAACCTTGTAGAATCGTGGCACGATATTAACACGCATTGTTAGCCTTTATTTGTAGGTTAGTTGGCAGTCGTACAGAAATAGCAGATTAAGAGTCGTACTAGTACACCAGATGCCATCTTGTTAACTTTCCACTAACCCTAAACCTTGATACAATATGTTCGAGTTTTGACTTCACAGTGTTAAAACTAAATTGTTCTTAAAAGATTCTTATAAATTCTATTTTATAACTAGGTATTGTATTTTGGAAGCGAGTTTCTATAATATATATGATAAAGTCTATAGTTTGTTTCACTTCATGTGTGAGTGCATCCGTAGCTATGAGCCCGACCATGTTGCTCTGAGCGATGCTTGCATGGAGTATAAGTGCATATTTTTATAAGCTTTTACATGCGCATGCCTGTATGTTGATGCCGATGCAGTCCGACTTCCCAAAATTTCTTGTGTGCGCGCGCAATTTTCGCTTTCATGTGTCAGGATTCGGGAGTGACTTACGCATTAGCCGTTAATATAAGAAGAAAAAAAGAAAAGAAGAGCTTGACGGTTTTTGATGGAAACTTGTCTGCTTCTAGGCTACTACAGGGACACCTCGGGGGACTACGAAGGGCTCTTTCGTCTCATCGGCGGTGCGTCGATCGTTTTCGCGGGAATATGGTCCGTCGCGACTCTAGTACTCAAGCTAAGGTCAAGACGAAAGTGATGCTCCTCTCGACGCCTTGTTCACGACCGGGTCACGTCTCCGTTGTTCGTCTGGTGCTGCGTGCACGGAGACAGTTTCCTCGTCCCAATATACACACGCTTGCCAACATAGAGTCGTCTGTGTGTGTGCGTGTGTGTTTTCTACTCCGAGCTCATTCAGTGGCTCTGTTGCAAACGAAGCATCATGTTTACATATCTGTTGGTTTACAATCCCTCACAAAACTAAATGAATTGACTGGTTAGCAGCGCGAGCATGTATCTTTGGGACAAACGTCATGCCGATGTCGCGCAGACTCAACTGAAGCTTCCGTTTATGTCACTGCTTCGTTACATTGAATCCTCTAGCGACACATGGAGTGCCTTCATTCAATTTGTGAACGTAAACGCGCTAGCGACACCATATTGACTCAGTGGCACTAACCCCTAGTAAATGGGCACATACAGTTACTCTAACCAGCCCCTCGACAAGCGCCATCTGTCGAAGGCGCTGTATACTCTAAATCGGATATTTTGTTTTGCGCACATTTCTCTGCAGAGCAGTAGACTGAAAGAGCTGGTTGTACAAAATGGCTTGGCGGTACGCGTGTTTACGCTAAGGTAAAAGTTCGTATGGACCTGACGTACAAGCGTGGTATTATTTCACTCAGTTTTGTTTAGGCAACGAGTTTGTCTTTTCTTTATTTGGCTTTGTGTGTATTTGTTTTTTGCGTCTGAATAAAAGACGATGAGCCTGGTGTGGTTAATCTTTTTTACGTATTTTGCCGTGAAACGCTTTTTGTAATTCCTGGACATGCTACGAAGCATTTTACAAGGAGAGTTGTGTCTGCATACGTGACTTCTTTTTTTTTTTCTTTTTTCCGGACGCACATTTTTGTTGTTGGTATTGTTTTGATTTTAGGTCTCGATTGCTGTGCATGTGAATATGTCCAAATGTATCTATACGTTTTATACGGTATCGTTGTTTCGATAGACAACGTTCAAAACATTCCTGTCGACCTTCGCATTGGTAGCACCACTCTGCCTCTTCGGGCCGCGCCCGCTATGCGACGCTGGCAGCGCGCAGAACAGCCACAACTAGGGGTGTCGCGAACTTTTGTCGAACCGGATTTTTAGGTCGAACTGGCTCGACGAACCTTCGACCTTTTAACCAGGCTCGACTTTGTGGACAGTGTGGCCAGATCTTGGTACAAGCATGTTTAGATTTGGAGAATTTTTTTTTATGCAAAGGGTTATTTTAGTTTTAGTAACAGTTTCAATTAAAAGAAACTAATTTTAATCACTGAAGAAGTTTATAACTTAATTTTTTGTACTGTATTAACTGAAATAACCAATCAGTGCTGCCCTTAATTCATCCCTTAGCCATCACCGTCCAATCCGAAGCCAACTGGCCAGCCTGTCGCGCATGCGCATAGCAGTCGAACCTGAGCCGAACCTTTGTCGAACTTTTCACAAGAAGTTCGAAAAAGTTGAACCTGGTCGAACTCGAACCTGGTCGAACTCGACCCTCTACCGGTTCGCGACACCCTTAGCCACACAACTGACGCGCGACAGATCACAAGGTCCGGCTGCAGCAGCGTCCTCTCTGGTTGAAAGCATACTAAGCAAGTGTGGCTGGTACGAGTGGGGCGCTTGTAGTCGAGGGCTGTATAGGTACAGCCCATCTATACTGATAGCAACGCAAACCATTGAGTGAGGGCGCCGCGAGCGGAAAAGGTGCTGCGTCAGCATTCGGCGGAAGACTCGTGCCATCTGACTGAAGACAATGCGGAGCGCAAGTTCGTCTGCTTCTTTTGCAGGGGCTGTGATGACGAGTCAGAACGCCGAGCTCTGATTGGCTTAGATTGGAAGGATAGTGGGTATGCCCCAAGGCAGCCAGTCAAGTCATGCAGCTAGCATTGAAGTATACCGACTATCCTTCCAATCGGAGCCAATCAGAGCTCGGCGACTTTCTGACGTCCGTCACCGCAACCCCTGCGAAAGAAGCAGATGAACTTGCGTTCCGCATAGCATTCACCGAACTCTGACGCAGCACTCCTGTCCAATCCGTGACGTTGATGATTCAGCACTACTGCCTTGACATCTATAGGAGGACGGCCACGCTCAGTAATGGCGTCATGTGCCGGGAGGAGAAAGAGAGAAGGAACCGCCATGTTTGTGCATTTAAGTAACCCCTGTGAACTAATAATGTACGTAGACGACACAAATATATTCTTTGCTGGTGCGACGAAAAAGTGCGTAGAAAAGTTGGCTAATGAATATATCTTTGGAGTTATCAAAATGGTTGCAAATAAATCGTCTACATATAAATACAAGTAAAACTAAGTATATAATTCTAAACCAACAAATAAGCAAGACTACAGTTTAATTAATGTATACGCTCAAAAAAACTGACAACAGTGAAAAAAAAAGCTAGATTTGGCTGGACACACTGGGCAGCAGACGCCATCTTGAAGGGTGCTCCCGGTTTGTTTACGTCACCCCGGTACGAGCTTCGTGTGGTGAGAAGGTCGGGGGAAAATACGATAGCCGTTTCTTTTTCAAGCGCTAAGAAATATTTTTCTTTTTCTGCTGGGAGTAAGAACAATTGAGACTGAGTGGTAACATTAATTTATTACGAGAGTGGATTAGTTCCTTGAACGTTCTTTATGTGTTTTTGTGACGCTCGCAGCTACCTTGTAAAAGATAAGTTAGTTTTCGTGCATAGCCTCTATACTCAGAAAGCCTGGCAGTTCGACGACGGAGCCATATAGTGCCCGGTCGCAGATTTGGAGCGCGAGGATCTGGTAGCACAGAGCACCAAAGAGCCATTTTTCGGGGAACCTGGACGTCAGCGCACAGCTTTTGCAGCGGCGAGGACCCGAAACACACTTGTTCGCTCGGGAGAAGTGTGTTTCGGCGTCTCGCCGCAGCGGGGCGCCAGTCACGTGGCTCTCCTCTCATCCGTTGTCTGCCGCTCCACCTTTTCCATTTCGGCGGCCGCTTCTCGTGGCGATCTGCCAGGCTTTGTCAGTATATAGGAGCCTATGGTTCGTGGTAACGGGACGTAGAAAGGCTTGCGGTTACATCATTCTGTCATTCTATTGTCTATTCCCGATCAGTCGCCAGCTTATATAGCACGCAGTGCAGAGTTGTCGGCGATCCGGTGACAACGGGCCCACCGATTGCTAGTCGCATGCGCTCGCCAGTCCTCCGACTGCCGAACTCGCTAGCATGGTTGCAGACAACACGCGAAGTAGGTATACGCATCATGTTTAGAGGCAGTTTTGCGAAAGCAGTGTCCCTTTTCGTTCGCTTGGATGGCACTTCCCTTTCTGTTTGCTTGGATGGCGCTAACACATTTTTTTTGTGCAAACTGGTTATGTAAAAGCCAAGTTTGATTATATTGTAATTCCCACTGGGCTGTTTTGAAGTTCTGCCACAGATTCTAATATTTGCACACACACAAATAAAGCACCTACCTTAATATCTGTTGCACGAAATTAGCTTTAATTTATTGTTCCATAAGCCGTATTCACGGCAGAATAATTTTCCCAGGCCTCGTCGAACGCAGTTGCTGAAATAACCGATCTTTGGAAAACGATTGGTACACAAATTAACTACAAAAATACTGTGATATTTTTACTTTGAATTGTACTTAGCTGTCTGAACGCTGTAATTAATCAACCGTTGAAACCTGCCAGACAAGCGCGCGAGACCGTAGTTTTACCTATCTTCCGTGTCTACGAACGCAACTTGCCGCAGAAATAAAGCCGCAATGAAAAACCGCTAGCCGCACACTTTTCATAAATAACAATTACTCTGTCTGTAGTATATCATCAGGCTCACTTATCTCCGCGTCAAACAGGCCTGACCACGTCGAAGGGGCAGTCGCCACCCCCATTGTGGCTGACTTTTAATCTGGACATCCCGGCAGAACAAGACAAAAACAGTTTCTTCACTAATTCGGGCAATCAAACCACTCTCCATCTGACTTTACACAACTCAAGGCGAACGGATTGTGATCAGTATCGCAACATTGAAACATTCGCAGATTGGCACGAGCGACACGTGATATCCTTCAAGGTAGCGGCGGGGGCTAGTTGCCTTTCCGTGCGACAGGTGGCGCTCTTTTATCTAAAGAGCCTATAACAATCAAGGGCACGTCATTGGAGCAGGTGGCAGAACAAAACTTTGGGCGTGCGGTTTGCTGAGCTAGGACCTATCATGGAGTTGCCATGTAAACAAACTAAAGGCTGCTTTTTCCTGTGTAACATGAAGCATTTAGAATGCAAAATTGTGATTGCTACCTGGTTAAACACATATATACAGGGTGTCACAAAGAAAATTTACATGGTCTTTTTTACCGCAAAAATAAACGAGACATCGCCGAACGCTCATTTTCCGCCCAAAGGTAGCCCTAGAGGTCACAACCAGATGCCAAAGTTTCAGCTCGATCCGATAACTTAATCAAAAGTTATAAGTGATTTTCTGAAAATTTCAATGGGAAAATGGCGGCCGACGGAGTTTTCGAACACATGGGGCTCTATGGCACCAGAAACCGAAAACGGGCAAAAATGTGCTCCATTTTCCCATTGAAATTTTCAGAAAATCCCTTATAACTTTTGATTAAGTTATCGGATCGGGCTGAAACTTTGGCATATGGTTGTGACCTCTAGCTCTACCATTGGGCGGAGAATGAGCGTTCGGCGATGCTTAGTTTATTTTTGCGGTAAAAAAGACCGTGTAAGATTTTCTTTTGTGACACCCTGTATATATATGTTCTTATTTTACTTCAAGTTTAGTTATGGTATTTTGATCTGGGAAATGACGACAGCGGCGTACTATAATAAACTTATCATTTTGCAGAAAACGAAAATCTTACGAATGGGAAAATTATAAGGGGGATACCGGAAATTTAAGGACAGAGCCACTCTTCATCAAATATAATATGATTAAGGCAGATCAAGCATATTACTTCAGACTTTTACAATGGATACATAAAGATAGACTTTACACCACACCAGCAGACAGGCTGAATGCATATCCGATTAGAACCCAAAGCGAAGGTAGCCGACCGCAAGAACCAACAATGACCGACAAACTCTAACTTTTCAAACAACGAAAACTCTAAACAGAACGGATCTAAACATTAACTTTAGTATCACGTTTTCTAGTTTAAAAGTGATTTCAGAAGGTTCTAGGTTGGCAGTGAAATCGCATTTTCATCTGGATAGTGTATTTCACCAAGAACATAATCACTACATACAGCTATTTCAAAGAAATATGTTTTCATTGTAATGACGTGTCTGAGAGATATAAGATTGCATTCTAGATTTTTTGTTTGCTTTTGATTTTTACACGACTATCATTTACTGACATTTATAGCGTTTTCTCGTTTTTGTTTTTTACCAAATGAATGTAGTGTTTATTTTCCCTTGTTGCTTTGACTTTATTTTTTTTATTATTGTGTAATGTTTTGTAGAATTGTTATTATGTAACTATCTTGAACTGCTGAACTTTAGAGGGAGAAGCTTTGTCAGGCACCGCGCCTTTTCCTGAGCCCCCTACGCGGCGAAAACCCGCAAAACAAATAAAGAACAAAAGAAAACTATAACATGTCAGAAACTCGTGCAAGCGCGATATTCATGGCATGAACCTGTGAAAAAAATAAAAAAAAACTGCGTCTAAGGTTGTGCTATCCAAGCGTCTCGTTGTTTAGCGAATCGTAGTGTTGTGGTCTCATGCAGCCGGTCCTTGTTCACCTCGTGTACTTTCCACTAGAGAGTTTTAGAATCCCTACGCTTTGGCTCCCCCTCCCCCCCCTAAAATAAATGAATAAATAAAAGTTTGGGGCGCGCGTGTGTGTGTCTTTGTTGGTGCAAGAGGGAGGTCTTAATTAAAGCTGTCGGTGCCATTTCGACGGCTAGTGTGTTATGCAACGGTTACCCCTAAACGCAGGAACCAGTGCTGTTATGGGTACAGACGAGCCACGGTGGTGTCGTTTTCCTCATCCGGAGAAGCTGAGGGAGAGGAGGAGATGGGACCGAGCGGTGACCTCAGAGCAGACGACGCTCCTGTTCGCTCTGATTGGAGGGAGCCAGTGGGTGAGAGAAAGGCAGCTAGCCTATGCGTCTACCCACTAAACCACCCAATCAGAGCTCGGCTCTCCGCGACGTCACCGCATACTCTCGTCTCCTTCACGTTCTCTCCGCATAGTGACCTTTTCGAGCTCTTATTTTGTTTTGCGTGTCCATTTTGTTACGCGCGTTATGTTTCGTGCTGCAGCCGCTGTCTTTGTTTGAACGCCCAGGCGGCGTTTGCTCACCCAGCAAAATTCACCACTGGGACCTTGAATGCGCTGGACGTGCCGCTTTGTAGATTTATTCGTTTTAGGAATAAAAAAAGTTGTGATTTTCTCGTGGTTATTTATTCACTAAGTGCAGTCGAAAACAAACTGTGATAGCTTCTGGAAAAGGGTAACAGTAATTGGTGGTAGTTTTTTTTTTTTGTGTTGGTTTCCAAAACAAGGTAGACGGTTTCAAGGTAGTTGGTTTCCAAACAAGGTAGGTAGTAACGGGAACACCCCTTGGGTTACTGTCGAGTAAATATTAAGTTGACATCTTTCGGGGATCTATTTTTTTTGTCTACTCAATGAAGACAATGTATAACTGACGATAGTGTTGGTTGGAATAGAAGACAGGTGGGGCGAGGGACAAGTTTTAACTCGCTGAGCTTGACTCCGAAACAAAAAGCATTTTTATCATTTGTACGTAATACTAAGTCTTCAGTAATTGGTATGTTAAACATATTATTAACATTGATAAAAAACTAGCAAACGTCCCAGTATAAAGTTTTCTGCAACGCCATATATTATTAAACCTGAAGATTAGTTCTGTCGTCATATGCTATGTATTCCATACAGGCATCTTAAACGACTAATCGTGCGATACTAATTGCGTGAATTTCGAACTGATTCCAAAATACATCCGGCAATCCGGCAATAGTGAACGCTACGAGATCATCATTCGCGAAAATAGACCTGGAATAATTTCAAATTTTCAGCTTTACGATCGATTGACCCGCGACAATAATCGTTTCATATGGAATACATAGCATATACATCCATAGCATAGCATAACATAGCACATATGTAGCACACATAACACTTATTCCATAAGATCTTTCGTGACACGTGTATGTGCAGTTCCCCGTATACCTATATGTTTCAAGTTTTAAAAATAACCATGCCATGCTTGTTGGAATGGAAGGTTTTACGAACATCGATGAACAAACTAACCGTGAAGAGCTGATTTTCAACATTGTGAATTATCTTGTCACGAACATACAAAAGTGCTAGTTCCGTTTATTTTTGTTCTGCAATTTATATTGTTCCGTGATTGAATACGTTGTATTTACTAAAAAAATTCTGAAACATTTCGTTAATTATTTTTTATCTAGTTTAGAGAACGAGGGCATTACCTATATTAATTTATAATTACCTAGGTAGTTTCTGGAGCCACTCTTACTGATCGTTGAAACCTTCGCAATTTTAAGTGACCAGGAAAAATACCACTTACAAGTATGCAGTGAGAGTAAGATGTACTGTAATAAGTAAGCGCACATAAAAGTTTAATAGGTATGAGTTTACGATCAACACTATGCGTTTATTTATTTCGAAAGACATTGACGATTGAATTGTTGACCGCCAAGTTTATATAGACGTTTTTCGTTTCGTTTTCAGTAACGTGGGTTTCGTATCTGGTATGCGGGACGAAAAAAATGATAAAACATTTGAACCTGGAATATGCGAGAAAATATAGGTGAGGCAAAACAAGAATATGTGACAGTCACGCATTTTTCGTGAACACCTTCCAGCGGCGTGGAGATATCAAACAGCGTTTTAACGCATACCAGAAGTGACGACATTCAAGATGGCTGCGCCCTTGTGCAAAAGCTGTGTACTGAAGAATTTTGCTTCTCCTGCTGATAGGAAACACCTGATGGTAGGAAGTACCTGATAACATTCATTGCTAGTTCCACGCCAGATAACATTTTTCCGTGTATTTTTAGATGAAGCAAGCAGCTTTGACGGTGCTTTCTAATCCGATAATGTATAATCTACCGTTTTTCTTTTCCCCTTTGGATTATTCTGTAGGTCTGCGTCTTGATTTTTCGGATATCGGAATTCAAGCGATTTCTAGAATGCTTGAATT
The DNA here is from genome assembly GCA_037355805.1 of Ixodes ricinus. Classification (NCBI taxonomy): domain Eukaryota; kingdom Metazoa; phylum Arthropoda; class Arachnida; order Ixodida; family Ixodidae; genus Ixodes; species Ixodes ricinus. The sequence continues at coordinate 149,352 of JAZHYW010024353.1, read as the reverse complement.
CAAAGTATGATCCGTTAAAACTATCTCTAGTTTCAACGAATCGAGAATACACCTATCTTTCCTTCTATCCCGCGAAAAAAGATTATTACGTGATCCATGTTTTCCTTTATCTTTTTTAGTTGAGTTTCTTTGCCTGCGGCGGAAATTACGACTCGTATCGTTCTTTCGTGATTTCGAAGAATGCGCTGTAAGCTCTATCCGGCAATGTTCCAGGTAATACATATTTTTCCAACAATCTAGTGAGATATTGCCGCGCGCGCCAGCTAGCTCAAGTATATAGGCAGCGCGAGCCGTGGCCTAACGGTTATCGTGCTTGCTTCCCACGCGAAGAGCCAGGGTACGATTCCTGCGGAGCGACGCGTCTTTATTTATTCTTGCAATTCGTAGTGTTCTGGTACATTCGGGAATTCTGTTGCTTTGTTCGCAGGTACGAATGTTCTAGTCGCCGAACCTTCTAGGGTCGATTGTTGCAGAAGCCAACGCGTGTACATAAGTGGCTACGCGTGGCTATCCGCCGTCAGTTCCTGCCCCGGCGTTCGACTCTGCTCTTACGCCGACTTCGACGCCCCCCACGCCGCGCTTTCCCTGTTTACTTTTTTTTGGAGGGGGGGGCACAAGTTCCTATCATTAAACGTTTCAGTTTTCTCCAGTTATTCTTTGTTTTACCTCGTCATTCGTGACAATATACAGGGTGTTTTCAGCGAGGACTTTACGAAAATTCATAAATATAGGGTGGTGTCGCGAAAATAAACTATTTTCGGGAACTAACAACTGCCAGACACGAGAAAACATCAAGGACCAAGAAAAACAAAAAACACGCACACATACTAATTAGTTAATTAATCAACTAAAATTTACTAACTAGCGTTTTAATTGTCGCAATTTGGTGGCCAGTACCAGTGGCAAGATTGTAGCTGCGGGAAAAACGAACTCGCATCTCTTTCTAGAATGGAGAAAAAGGTCCTCCTAAGCTCGAGCTAAAAAAACCTCAAAATTATCGAAAAAAAATTGCGCATTTTTTTTTACGTCAGTTTTTGTTTGGAATGCGTGTTTAATAATTAGTCAGAACACGAGCCCCAGCTGAGCGCCGACGCAGCGATCGAATCCGTGGCCCACGTGTTGACCTCCGTGTTCAATTTCAAATTCTTTATTTATTTCTCTCTGTTTGGACGAAGGAGAGAGAAAAAAAGCAACTCTATTGTTGGTTGACGAGGCGCCTCTGCCGCAACGCAGCAGCAGAGAGGACAGCACGTACACATACGCAGTATTTTAGCAATAATACTTACGACAAAACAAAATCAGCAAAAAACAACAGAGTTGTTGAAAGCGAGTCTTGCCTTAATGACGTGGATTTCCGTGTTTTCTGACTTCAGTTTTTTTTTTTTTTAATGAAATTTGGACGGAGTTTGTTTTGAGTTAGTTTTTTCGTTGGAAACTCAGGGTTTATCGAAGCTTTTCTTTTTCGTGATTTTTCGTAATTTGGAATTTAATTTTACTCCTGTTCTTATTTTATTTCAAAATAGAGATAAATAATTTCGAAAAAATTTTCTTTAAAATTAATTAAAAAACACGTTATCCAAAGATATTTCTGCAGCTGCGTTGGGCATTGGCACGCTTGTGATCAGGAACTTACCACGACAAATCTTAATGAACGAGTTTCACTTTCAAAAAAACAACATAAAAAACAAAACAACGTTCATAGTTTCAAATAGGCAAACTCCTGGAGGCATAAAACCTTAAGCCGCTCTTCCCATGCTATGAAATCTATATGATCGCATCTTTCGCTGTGATAAAAACACAACCCCGCCTCCCTCTAGAAGTACACATAGTTCGGTCCATACTGGAAACCGGAACAGTGTTTTTATCGTTCTCCAGAAGTATACATCGGCCCATTGTACTGAACGAACCTTGACCAGATAAACGGAAACTCCATTTTGTAAATAAACCAAGATTTAAAAAAAACTGAATTTGCCTTTTTTTTAGGTCAACCCTGTGCTCTTGACAAACTTTATTAAAAAAAACTACTGTTCTTTTTTGTTTTTGAGAGGGGGGGCTTTTTACTTTGCCATTTGACATCAAAATTCTGAGTTTTTCGGAAATCCGAATTGTCGAAAATTTACCGGCGAGTGTTTTTCGGAGTTTTATCGGATTTATCCACGGAACTTAGTTACGAGAAAGCGTTGCTTCCCTGAAATTAATCCCCATCTGTCAGAAGTACCGTTCGATTGTCAGCTCGCCAAGGGCATTGCCATAGCGCGATGAGACTGCTAGTAACAGAGTCGTCTATACTGGGAGAGTTGGGCATTCTTTTGATCATGCCGACAGTCTAACAACTACGACCAGAGATATGGCAACCAAATGTTTCCCCGCCACATTGTGTTACTAATTTATGACTCCTTCTGGATTAGCAACCCCATGTCTGCGGGGATGTGTCATCACACTGAAAGGATCTCTCGGTACAGTTAAACGACTTTGGCTCTTTTCACGGTGTCATTTGCTCACCTTCCTTATCTGCAACAATCTAAAAAAAATATTTTTCTATATTTTTATTACCGTTACAATCCAACACCGCGGAAAGTGTTTGCTCTGCAAGGACTGCGAACCCGTGCTCTAAATTGCCCGACCTCTTTTTTGCCTGAGAAAGCACGTTTTCGTTTGAAAACAGAAAAAAAGAAAAAGCTTATTTGTAAGTTTAGATATTGGAGATTGATAACAAGTGAGCGGTCTTTGATTGCAGTGATCAATTACAGGCGCAGCAGAATACCGATGAAGGGGACATTTTCTCCTACCGCTTTGTGACCGCGAATTTAAGTGAACTCGCTCAGAGTGGAGTGGCGAAGAGCGAAAACGAATCTCCATCTTATGCTTTCGCGAGGTTGACTCGTTCTAGCTCGATGTAGCGGGTCATAAGCTCCACCCATCTGCCAAACTCTCTCAGTATGACTCTGGCTGATAACGCAAACCGCGGTGTACCGACCATAAACACTGCCTCCCGTCTTTCCGTTTATGGCAGGGAGGGACGGGCAGCCGCACTCGACGATAGCGCCTGCTGTCTTTCAAGAGGCTCCGATAACGCAAGTTACGTTGCGGTGACGAGGAAACAAAAACGAAAAGAAGAGAGAAAACGTGGCGTCCGTAGGAGTGTCATGGACTCGCCTCGGAGCTGGGCCGTGGCGGTGGCATGCTGCTGGATCAACGTCTTCACGTTCGCCATGGTCCGCTCGGCGGCCGTGGTCTACACGAGCGTGCTCAGCACCTTCCACACGAGCAGGGAGGAGGCTTCGTGGCCCGTCAACCTGTCCGCCGTCTGCTACTTCCTCACAGGTAACCAATGGGGACACGTCATCGAGGGGCACTCGGTGTAGCTTTAAAAAAAGAATATGCGAGTCACCGCGCGATTTAGCGGGAACAATACAGCCACCATGTATTCATCCAACCATTCGGTAGCTGTCTTTTTGGAGAGGGCGCTGCAGTGTTTTGCTGAGCATAGCGAACCACCAACCTCGACTCTCAGACCTCGACCGATTGCGGCGAGCACTTGGCTCCATGTGTAGACCGTTTTATCAGTGACAAAAGCGCCTTGTGCGCATACACGATTAACTCTCTCTTCCCCCCCCTTTTTTTTCACCTACAACGCGTACTACTACTCGTGGGTAGCGCCATTTTGAGAGCGAGAGAAGAGGAGAGAGGGCAACCGGCGCTCCCCCCCCCTCCCCCCCCACACACACACACACCACCCCGCTGGTGTGTTAGGGAAGAGTGAAAGTTCCGGATGAGAGGCTTCGCCGGTGTTGGTGTACTGGGGCTAGGGTGTACGCATTGCCCGAACTTCGTTCGCGCTTTCTTCTCTGTTTTAAACTCTCAAACTTAATAAGAGCCACGGGCTTCGATGGCGACAGTCCCCCGGTCATCGGGACACCATTGCTCTGTTATAGGGTGCACGAATAACGACAGAAAGCGTCGAATACCGTCCGAGGACCTATGTAGCTTGCACGCAATCCGACAAGTGCGGCTGCAATGTCTTTAAGCCCCATCACTTTCTACATGTCCCCGACCTACGGCGGCAGTGGGTTGCGTCCGTAAACCGAAAATGACTTTTCCCCAACACCATCTTCTTGACTGTGCTCGGAACATTTTGTAAATGGAGCACGCACCGAACGCTGTACCGCCGATGAACATGGGGTACGCTCGCAAGGTGTGTGCAAGTTTTCTCGTGATAATTGCTGTCTCAGCTTGTAACGTTTTGTCAACTAAATTTATCTTAGTAGTGATATTTTGAAGTGGTGACACTGACTCGATTTTATCATCTACAACGCTGAGTCCAGAAGACTCACCCAATCAATATTTTGCTATAGCATCACGTATATTTTTAATAAAGTAAAAAAACGCAACTGCTTGAAACCGAAACCGAAGACTGGACTGAGGAGGAAGAAGATATAGAGGAGGAGAGAGGTGGCGAAAATCACTAACCGTGATACCTTTTTTTTTTTTTCAATACGCATTTGCAGTTCGACAAAAGAAGAATGTCGATATATTATATTTCTTTTCTATTCCTTTATATTGTATGAGTGCCTTCGATGACCTACGACTATTGATTAAATTTGGTGGTTGAGTCTAAACCTTAAAACGGCCGGTGACCACGGAGAGAGAGTGAGGTCGTAACTCAAACCGGCCAGTTCTCGATCGGTGGGGTTTTCGGGCAGGAAGAAACCGAATTTCGAGCCGCACAAATCTGTTCCGGGTAGTTGGGCTCCCATATGCTCAATGAACAAATAAAAACCTTGACCCCCATAAATACCCTGTCAGTGACCCTTTAAAGACATTGCAGCCGCACTCGCCGGATTCCGTACAAGCCACATAGGTCCTCGGACAGTATTCGACGCTTTCTGTCATTATTCGTGCACCCTATAACCGAGCAATGGTGTCCCGATGACCGGGGCACTGTCGCCATCGAAGCCCGTGGCTCTAATTAATTTTGGAAGTTTAACACAGAGAAGAAAGTGCGAACTAAGTTAGGGCAATGCATACACCCAACACCGGCGAAGCCTCTCATCTGTGAATTTCACTCTTTCTAACGCACCAGCAAGAGGAAAAGCGGTGGTAGCCCTTGCCCTCTCCCTCTCGCCCTCCTTCTGCAAACGGTCTATAGTTGTCGCGTTATTCCCGGTGACTCGGTGCAGTGATATGAGACTCGCATTCGCAGGGCCTGTTGCCGGACTGCTGGCCACCTATGTGGCCATCTGGAAGCTGACTTTGACGGGATGCATCGTGGGGTCGCTGGCGGTGTGCGCCTGCTACTTTGCAGTGGACGTCACCTACTTGAACGTCTTCCTCCGGAGTCATCCACGGTACACTCTGCCATCCATGAATCGGCCTCTGACTGTAGACGCCTTTGGAAAGTCACCTGCCAGTTATGAAGGGGTCGGAACCACTGCGCAATGGCGGAACGATTGACACCGTGAAATGTGCAAGTCATTCCATAAGATAGCGAACGTCGGATCGCGGCCAACGCTAGGAGCCGGGAAGCCAATTTAACAGCTTCGAAGGCGCAACGTCACTGAGCTCATTACCTTTTCCCGTGGGTGTGTTCTTGCCTTCCAATCTAACCAAATGCGTAAAGTGTGCCATGACGTTGCGGTTTTGGTCCGCCATTGTGCAGGGAGTCCGCAGCTGTTAATAGAGGGCAGTCTTTCGAAAAGGGAAAAGTTTGGGAATCGCCGCCTGGTGGAATTTGTTCCACAACCCGTAGTGAGGATACCTCAACTTCCTCTGTTGTTTCAAGCACGCGCAATGCCAAGCTTCTACGCACTAAATGATAGCCGCGTGGGTTGCACGTGCACTATACCCATAGTGAAAACAGAAGCGCCCCTAGCGAGCTTCTCACAGCGAACAGGTGAAGGCGCTGTCCCCCACGAGTGTGGTGCGCAAGCGCGCAGTTCCCACACGAGATGTGGACTCTGCCCATGCGCCCTGCCAGTAGCAGCGCCACCATAGCGACGTGACGTCAGGAAGTTTTAGAACTGATATAGCCGATAATGACACGATGATTGCGCAAAGATGTCGGTGGGGTACATCGTGTATCGTTACCACAGTTATCGGAACGGTCTACTAAAACTCCTATTAGAGAGTTTTAGTAGATCGTTCCGATGATTCCGATAACGATACCCGATGCTCTGCCTCCGCCTTCGCGCTTACATATATAGTATCGTTATCGGGGGTATCGGAGGTATCGGAACGATCTACTAAAACTCTCTATTGTCTGGTGCGTTTAGCGTCCGGTCCCTTTTCATGGCAAATGCCACCAGACGGTGCTCCAGTCCTTGACGTCCCAGAACCCTTTATACTGGGAGAGTTCTGCACTTTTTAGAAGATGCCGACAATCCAGCAACCGCAGCTGGAAGTAAGGCAACCAGGAGGTGGCAGCTTGCCTCCGCCATTTTGTGTTATCGAATTTCGAATCGACCTTGGATTAGGCACGCCAGGTACGCTGTGACCCGTCATTGTGATAAAAGTGTTTATTGTTAATGTAAGTGTTTTCGGCCCTGCACACATAGTCAGAAGCTTGAACTTACTTATCTGCTACGATTTTTAAAATCACTATGAGCTTAAACTTATTCCTTCTTTTTTTTTTTTTGAAAAGGGAATTTGCAATATTTTGAATATTGAGGTCTCAAAAATGACCACCGCAAAAATTGGAGTGCCGTGACGGGCGCCATCTGGGAGAGGCGCTGCGAACACTTGCGCTCAATCGCCAGATTAATTTTTGTTTGAGGAAGCCGAATTTTGTTCAAAACCAAAAAAATAAAGCTTATTTTTAAGTTATGTTTTTGGAGATCAATAAGGGATGGCCAGTGCTCGAATATGTGACCAACTCCAGGTATAACCAAATGTCGAGCACAAGAAATTGTGTTTATAAGACAACTGCTAACCGCGCATTTGGACTAGCGCACAAAAGTAGAGTGGCAAAGCGAAAACCTTCATTTTGTGTTATTGTAAGGTCGCTTGTTCTAGCGGGCGACAGGCTGCACCCATCGGCCAAACTCTCCCAGTATATAGGGCACTGCTGACGGTGCTTTTTCCAGAGCGCGGTCGCTGGAAAAAGACGAGAAGCAGCGCCGAACGGTCACCCATGCGGTGAGCAGCAGAGGCCGCTTCTGGTTATCCCTTCAGCCAGCGCCACGCCATACGCGCGGTGGCCTCTCCGTGAAACAACAACAAACCGCAACGGAAAAAAGAACAAAAAAGCCACCGGTCCGTGGAGAAACGGGAGAGAGCGGAATGGGGGACGAGGGTCGATGCACATATGCCTCTCCTTTATAGCCGATTCACACGACGGACCGAATCGCGATTTTCGTCCGCGGACCGTGTACCACGTGACCGGCACGTCACCGATTCCTGCGATCCGCGCCTCCTCCGCGGACGCGCGGACTGATAAAGTCGAGCGCCTTTTTCACTCGCGGACTTTTGGCGGGAGAGCGACTTGAAAAGCGTTTAGTCTGGCAACGGCACATTGTTTTCTCTTTTTTTTTGTTTTCTTTCTGGGCGATGAAAACAAAAATGGCGCATCGTTGTGTTTTGTGCGTTCGCTGGTTCATTTTGTCGCGCGTTTCTTGGTTTCACGTGTGAAAGAAGCTGCAGAAACTTGTCTGGCTGACGCGACGCAGGTTCCGGTACTGCTCCGGGTCCGCGTCAAGAAGCTCCCGTCAAAACTCGTCTAGCACGCCGCGATAATTCTTGCACGTCCAATCAGGATTTCACCGAGCAAGACCTCTCTTGTGGATGTGGTGTACTTGAGTGTTGTGCACGAGCGCGGAGTGCGTGAAGGCATCTTCGAACGCCCCTCCGCGAGCCCAGAACTTCGTCGCTTCTACGCGGAACCCTTCTCGAGCAGGACCATGCCTGTGTCACTCTCATGCTTTGGGTCAGTAAAGCTTGTGGCGCTTCGCGCGAAGCCTATCACGGTGTTTTGTCTCGATCTGCACGTAACAGCGGCGTACGATTCATTATCGCGGTAGCAAACGTCGATTTCTCTCTTGGACAACGGTGCCACGGTGCGGTGTTGGAGTTTCGCGGTACTGTGGAGTGGCGAACAGGTTCGGTCCGTCCTCGCTGGCGTCTGCTCGTCGTGTCCCTCGTGTGGATGCGCTTGGGAGACAGACGATCCGCGGACATGTCGTCACGTGATCAATCCGTCCGCGGATCAGTCCGTCGTGTGAATCGGCATTACTGAGAAAACGAAACGAAAAGGAGCGCCTTCGTGTTTCCGGATTTTACCGTTGGGGCATTATTTGGTGCTGCCCGAGAGAGCCCCTGCGCGCCCCCCTTCTGTTTTCCTTTCTCTTTTACAGCGGCTACGTTCTTTCGCGATTTGACCATCTTTTTAGAATAAAGTAGGCTATGGCAGAACAGGCGTCTGTCGTATCCACATCCGCTGTTGTGCTACCGCCAGGATCGCTGCAGGCAACGGTAGGATAGCGTAACTGTAAATGCGACAGGACACATGTGTGACGTCATCAGGTGGAAATCAAAGGCGCGAAAACATGCCAGTTGAAGACACGTTCCGGATACGATACTAGAACCGAGGAATTTCGCTCTGTACATTGAAGTGCACCAATTCAGAATGGTCGTATTGTTGTCCGTACCATGTTCAGAAAATACTGTAGGAATATTTCAATATACTAGTTTTATGAAGAATTGTTATTGCTCGACTGTGCATAGCGTTTCTTTCAGAATTAAGGCAGTCTAAAGTAAATTACCTTAAACGCTGCTGTGAGAATGCCGACGCTTTTCAGGCCGGAGCGGTGTCCTGTGCACACCGCCCCGCCCCGGTTCAATTACAGATATTTGTCTCTTACGATATTGACGCGTGTAAGAAGCTGCCACACTACAAGTAATATTGGCGCTTATCGGCTCGGCCATTCTCATGAAGAGCCTATGGCCTTTTTCGGTGATGTATGTTGTTTATTACTTGCACTGTATGAACACACTGATGTTTAGATTCTCTTTCGTGTTCCCACAGTATAAATAAATAAAACATAACCCTTCCAGTGTAATGAACAAGTATTACACAACCTCTGCATTATGTGTGCAAAAATATACACTTTTACTTACTTTTTGGACGGGGAAACGTTTTTTTTTTATGAAACTATATTAACAAACTAAAAATATAGAATAATCAAGCAACAATACACAAACGTGTTTCTTTTTTCTTTTTTTTTCTTTTCAGGAACGAGCATTGGTTTGTTGGCACTTTGCAGCGTCGTAATAAACCAGCACTTCCTCAAGTTCCGCGCCATGGCCTCCGGAATCAGCAATGCCGGTTTCACAATCGGCGGACTCATATTTCCGCCCTTAGTACAAGAGCTCTTCGACAGGTTCGGTGTCAGAGGCATGTTCTTGCTGTGCGGGGCGCTCATGCTCAACTCAACGGCCGGCGCTTTCTTGCAACGCTCTCCTCCTTTACCCATCCTGCAGACTGGGAACGACAAGAGCGAAACATTGCACAACCACCAAGAGACGGAAAAAATGCTTCAGCCCTGTCCTCCAGAAGTTAAGCTCAACTCATCCGACGTTCAAGAGCAGAGCCAGAATGGTGAATCAGGGGTTAAAGAAGAAACCATAATCGCCCAGAAAGTGTCGCGAAACATCAGTCGCACGAATGATCTAGAATGCAAGCTAGTCCCAGCCGATCAAGACGACGAAGATATGAGCTGTCGCGTCCTGGTACAAAGTGAACTGGTGTCTTCCAAGAAAGAGCTCAAAATAAAGACCGTCGACATTATAGAAATCCGCAGCCTCTTTCACTCAAGCCCAAGAGGAAACATTTGCTGTCGTTTCTGCTTCTGCCCAGGTTTTACCTGATTGCCTTTTCCTTGTCCCAGATCCTCAACAACATGACCACTTTCATGACGGTCATCGTGGACTTTGCTCTGGACAGGGACGTTTCCAAGTGGCACGCTGTGCTCCTCGTCTCGTATTACACTATAATGGATCTGGTGGCCAGACTAGGTCCGGCTGGATAACGGACAAGGGATACCTGAAGAGGAGTACTAATGATGGCCACCCACCTGACGATGTGGGGTGTCCTTGTACCTGATGCCGGTCTGCAGGCCCTACTACTGCCAAGCGCTGCTATCTATGGTGTGTGGATGGTGCAACGGTTCGACGCTCATCCTCATCGCCGTGTTCTTCGTGGAACTTGTGGGCATCGAAAAGTTGGGCGTGTGTTTCGGGATTGCCACGTTTCTGGCTGGACTGCCTGGACTCCTCAGACCTACACTAATAGGCACGTCACCGTTTAATATTCCCTCTCTTTATTTTTATATATTTCTGAGTACATGCACAGGCGTCTCAATGTGAACTGATAGTTCCATATCAAACGCTGGAATATGTCGGTGTGGCGCGACGCTCAGAAGTTTCTGAATTGCTGGGGATGACCAACTAAGCACTTAGTCATCTAGAGAGTAACGTACAACATAAACGTATACGATAGTATACGTGTTGTTTTTCCTTAGTTGGTTACAACGTTTGTGGAATTCGTTCGGCTCCTTTTTTGTTTTGTTTTTTGTCGGTAATAATTCCTTTTGGCAGGGTTTTGCAGTTAATCCCATGGTGTGTTCATTGCCCGCTTAATTTAGCGGGAAAATTTCTCCGCTCTATTTAGGGGATCATAGTTTCACGTGACATTGCGATGTCATAGTGACGTAACAAGACATCACAATTTTATCTTTGTTTAACAAAACATTGGTATCACCTGACGCCATGACGTAACGGGATGTCACGTGACCACGTCATGTGATGTCATGCGACTCTAATCGTGTCACGTGACGTCATAGTGTTACATCAACATCATCTGTGTGCAGCAGAAAGTCTTCATATCTTTCTGTCCTTATTGCAAACGACAAGAACAGCAGAATCTTGCTGTTCTTGTTGGCTTGTTCGACACAGCAAGGAACCGCCAGATATTTTGGTTGATAATCGAGATATTATGGATTTTTCGTGCGACTGCATAAACTAGCATAAACTAGTATTTCAACAAAATGGCTAATTGGGCTAGTTGATTTATGTTCATCCAAATGAAAACGCTTTAGAAAAACGGAAACAAGGGAGACAAGACAGCACAGAGCACCCTAAGACTCTGCCACAATGTTTAACAACAACAGGACATTACTTTTCGTTTCCAACCTCCCTGACTCTGTTTGTGCAGGTTACTACAGAGACAGCCATGGCGACTACGAAGGACTGTTTACCCTGCTGGGAGGACTCACCTTGGCAATGGCCATACTTTGGTATTGGGTTCTGGCAAGGGAAAGATGCGAGGTGCAGAAGAAAGCCAAACGTTCCAAGACTGAGCCTCTGCCTCAAGCCGACATCACCACCTCAGACGACAAAGGACAGCGGTTATAGCAGACGATTTCCGCCATTAGCTGCATTCCATATTCGGCCATAGGGTGACAATGCCGACTGGTAACCCTTTTCAGCCTCTACCAAACAGAACTTTGTCGAGACTGCGATACGGTCTCAGGACACCGCCATCTTGTTTTTGGGCGTGTAGATCGCCTGATAGTCAAGCCTTGCTGGATGGATGAATGTTCACGGCTTTACCCTTTATAATAGGTGGCTTGCGCCACCTAGCCTAAAGAATACACCGAAAACATACGATTGCCATGGATGACAGAGTCGGCCCGTCGGCAAACAAAGTACATTTTTCATCCATACTGACTTCACTAGCTTTGGAAGCCTGGTCGCTTGCAAAGTTCTATGGGATGGAGACACAAGATTTTTCAGAAAGGAAGAGGGGCTATACGATCCCATGAAACTAGTCATCTCTAAGCGGTTTGTGGAACTACAGAAAACGCAAACCACGCTTTTCAACAGAGAACATGAAAACGAGAAACTGCAAGTCGGTGATGAAAGAGAACGTCAAACAAGGTGAACATTTTGGTTCGGTATGCATCCAGTGGAGGCTGCGGATGACAAGACACAGGTAAACATATTGACTGTGTGCCTTCTCGCGTGTCATTTTATTTTAATAAATAATAAAATAGGTAGTGAACAACCACGAAGTATTGTCTATAGAGTTACTAAACAAGTATACGCCTAGAGTACCGGCACTTCGGTCTCCGATTTTCTTGTGGGCGCTGCCATTTTGGTGCTTTGTGCAGAGCAAAAGCAATTGATTGATCGTAGCGTTAAAAAAATTCGACTGTTTTAACATCTTTGGAGGACTGAAAAGCATTTCCTGCCGAGTTTATCACCACAAAATATAACTGGCAACAATAGCTGCAAGGTACTAAGATGGAGGAGGTGTGTTTTACCTCAGAAGCATAGCTTGAAGATTCTTGCAGAGTTACCCAGCGCCATCAAGTGAGGATGCTGGAACTTAGGGAGTTTTCAGCTGACACTCGCTGCGACACTCTAAGCAACAATGATTTTAAGCACTAAGATGGCGGACGATGTCGCTACTCGGAAGCATAGCTTAGCGATCCAGTGCGCGAATTGCCCAAGCATCAAGGAGGATGCTGGGAACTTAGGTACGCGCGCTGCACGAGGCTGCGCTAACTCAGGCCAACAATGATTTGGGCACTTGAGATGGCGGAGGTGTCGTTACCTCGAAGCTATAAGCATAAAGATCCTTGTTGAATTCTGGCCCAAGCGATCAAGGAGGATGCAGGGCAACTTAGGTGCGCGATGTTGCACGAGCTCGCCTGAGCAACAACGATTTTAAGCCACCGGTAAGATGGCGGAGGTGTCGTTACTCAGAAGCATAGCTTAAAGATCCTTTGCCGGAATTACCCAAGCATCAAGGAGGATGATGAAACTTAGGTAATGGCCCACGCTACGCAGCCTTGCCTATATGGCAACAATGATGTTTAAGCACTAAGATGGCGGAGGTGTCGTTACTCAGAAGCATGGTCAAAAGATCGCTTTGGCCGAATTACACCCAAGCATCAGGGAGGATGCCTGGGAACTTAGGTACGCGCGTTGCACGAGCTCGCCTTAGGCAAACGCTTAATGATTTTAAGCACTAAGATGGCGGAGGTGTCGTTGCCTGCGAAGCACAGCTTAGAGATCGCTTTGCTTGAATCACCCAAGCATCGAGGAGGATGCGGAACTTAGGCTGCTGACGCTGCACGAGTTCTCATGCCCGCAACAATGATTTTAAGCACCAAGATGGCGGAGGCGTCGTTACTCAGAAGCATAGCTTAAAGATCGCTTTGCCGAGGTACCCAAGCATCAAGGAGGATGCTGGGAACTTAGGCACTCGCGCTGCACGAGCTCGCCTTAGGCAACAATGATTATAAGCGCTAAGATGGCGGAGGTGTCGTTACGCCAGCAGCATAGCTTAAAGATCCTTTGCGCGAATTACCCGAGCATCAAGGAGGATGCTGGGAACTTAGGCACGCGCGCTGCACTGAGCTCGCCGTAGGCAACAATGATTTTAAGCACTAAGATGGCGGAGTGTAAGCCACTCCAGAAGCATGGCTTAAAGATCCACGCCGAATTACCCAAGCATCAAGGAGGATGCTGGGAACTTAGGCACGCGAGATAGCTGCACGAGCTCGCCTTAGGCAACGTAATGATTGGGTTAAGCGCCCCAGATGGCGGAGGTGTCGTTACTCAGAAGAATAGCTTAAAAGATCCCTTTGCCGAATTACCCAAGCATCAAGGAGGATGCTGGGAACTTAGGTACGCGCGCTGCACGAGCTCGCTAACCAGGCAACAATGATTTCATACCAGGATGGTCGGAGGTGTCATTACTCAGAAGCATAGCTTAAAGATCCTTTGCCGAATTACCGCAAGCATCAAGGAGGATGCTGGGAACTTAGGTGCGCGTTGCACGAGCTCGCCAATATAGGCAAACGTAATGATTTTAAGCACTAAAAGATGGCGGAGGTGTGCGTTACCCGGTGAACGCACAGCTTAAAGATCCGCTTTGCCGAATTACCCAAGCATGCAAGGAGGATGTCGGGAACTTAGGCACGCGCGGCTGCACGAGGCTCGCCTTAGGCAACAATGATTTTACTCAAGCACTAAGATGGCGGAGGTGTCGTTACTCAGAAGCATAGCTTAAAGATCGCTTTGCCGAATTACCCAAGCATCAAGGAGGATGCTGGGAACTTGGAAGTACGCGCGCTGCGCGAGACTCGCCTTGAGGCAGCAGATGATTTCAAGCACTAAGATGGCGGAGGTGTCGTTACTCCGACGCATAGCTTAAAGATCCTTTGCCGAATTACCCAAGCATCAAGGAGGATGCTGGGACCCAAGAGACGCCTTCGCTGCACGTGCTCGCAACGCCAAGCAACAATGATTTTAAGCACTAAGATGCTTGTGACTGATGGTCGCTACTCGGAAGCATAAGCGAGATCCCTTTGCCAGTGCCCCGAAGCACATCAAGGAGGATGCTGGGAACTTAGGTACGCGCGCTAAAGGCACGAGCTCTGCCTGGGGCAACAATGATTTTAAGCACTAAGATGGCGGAGGTGTCGTTGCCCAGAAGCATGGCTTAAAGATCCTGTTGCCAGATTGCCCAAGCATCAGGAGGATGCTGGGAACTTAGGTACGCCGCGCTGCACGACCATCGCCTTAGAGCAACAATGATTTTAAGCACTAAGATGGCGGAGGTGTCGATTACTCAGAAGCATAGCTTAAAGATCCGCTGCCGAGGTGCCCAAGCATCAGGAGGGATGCTGGGAACTTAGGGACGCCTCGCTGCACGTGCTCGCCTTAGGCAACAATGATTTTAAGCACTAAGATGGCGGAGGTGTCGTTACTCAGAAGCATAGCTTAAAGATCCTTTGCCGAATTACCCAAGCATCAAGGAGGATGCTGGGAACTTAGGTACGCGCGCTGCACGTGCTCGCCTTAGGCAACAATGATTTTAAGCACTAAGATGGCGGAGCGCGTCGTTACTCAGAAGCATAGCTTAAAGATCCTTTGCCGAATTACCCAAGCATCAAGGAAAATGCTGGGAACTTAGGCATGCGCGCTGCACGTGCTCGCCTTAGGCAACAATGATTTTAAGCACTAAGATGGCGGAGGTGTCGTTACTCAGAAGCATAGCTTAAAGATCCTTTGCCGAATTACCCAAGCATCAAGGAGGATGCTGGGAACTTAGGTACGCGCGCTGCACGATGCTCGCCTTAGGCAACAATGATTTTGAAGCACTAAGATGGCGGAGGTGTCGTTACTCAGAAGCATAGCTTAAAGATCCTTTGCCGAATTACCCAAGCATCAAGGAGGATGCTGGGAACTTAGGTACGCGCGCTGCACGAGCTCGCCTTAGGCAACAATGGTTTTAAGCACTAAGATGGCGGAGGTGTCGTTACTCAGAAGCATAGCTTAAAGATCCTTTGCCGAATTACCCAAGCATCAAGGAGAATGCTGGGAACTTAGGTACGCGCGCTGCACGTGCTCGCCTTAAGCAACAATGATTTTAAGCACCTAAGATGGCGGAGCGTGTCGCTACTCGGAAGCATAGCTTAGAGATCCTTTGCCGAATTACCCAAGCATCAAGGAGGATGCTGGGAACTTAGGCGCGCGCTGCACGTAGCTCGCCTTAGGCAACAATGATTTTAAGCACTAAGATGGCGGAGGTGTCGTACCCAGAAGCATAGCTTACAGATCCTTGCCAAATTCGCCAAGCATCAAGGAGATGCTGCAGAACTTAGGCTGCGCGCTGCATGGGCTCGCCTTAGGCAACAATGATTTTAAGCACTAAGATGGCGGAGGTGTCGTTACTCAGAAGACAGCTTAAAGATCCCTTTGCCGAATTACTGTAAGCACAAGGAGGATGCTGGGAACTTAGGTACGCGCTGCACGAGCTCGCCTTAGGCAACAATGATTTCCAAGCACTAAGATGGCGGAGGTGTCGTTACTCAGGAAGCATAGCTTAAAGATCCTTTGCCGAATTACCCAAGCATCAAGGAGGATGCTGGGAACTTAGGGACGCTCGCCGCACGTGCTCGCCTTAAGCAACAATGATTTTAAGCACTAAGATGGCGGACGTGTCGTTACTCAGAAGCATAGCTTAGAGATCCTTTGCCGAATTGCCCAAGCATCAAGGAGGATGCTGGGAACTTAGGTACGCGCGCTGCACGTGCTCGCCTTAGGCAACAATGATTTTAAGCACTAAGATGGCGGAGGTGTCGTTACCCAGAAGCAGCTTAAAGATCCTTTGCCGAATTACCCAAGCATCAAGGAGGATGCTGGGAACTTAGGTACGCGCTGCACGTGCTCGCCTTAGGCAACAATGATTTTAAGCACTAAGATGGCGGAGGTGTTGTTACTCAGAAGCATAGCTTACAAGATCCTTTGCCGAATTACCCAAGCATCAAGGAGGATGCTGGGAACTTAGGGACGCGCGCGTGCACGTGCTCGCCTTAGGCAACAATGATTTTAAGCACTAAGATGGCGGAGGTGTCGTTACTCAGAAGCATAGCTTAAAGATCCTTTGCCGAATTACCCGCACATCAAGGAGGATGCTGGGAACTTAGGCGCGCGCGCTGCACGTAGCTCGCCGCAGAGCAACAATGATTTTACGCACTAAGATGGCGGAGGTGTCGTTACTCAGAAGCATAGCTTAAAAGATCCTTTGCCGAATTACCCAAGCATCAAAAGGAGGATGCTGGGAACTTAGGCAACGCGAAGCGCTGCACGAGCTCGCCTTAGGCAACAATGATTTTAAGCACTAAGATGGCGGAGGTGTCGTTACCCAGAAGCATAGCTTACAGATCCTTTGCCGAATTGCCCAAGCATCAAAAGGAGGATGCTGGGAACTTAGGCACCGCGCGCGGCACGAGCTCGCCTTAGGCAACAATGATTTTAAGCACTAAGATGGCGGAGGTGTCGTTACTCAGAAGCATAGCCCAAAGATCCTTTGCTCGAATTACCCAAGCATCAAGGAGGATGCTGGGGAACTTAGGTACGCGCTGCACGAGCTCGCCTTAGGCGACAATGGCTCTAAGCACTAAGATGGTGGAGGTGTCGTTACTGTAGCTATGGTTGAAGATCCTTTGCCGAATCACATCAAGCATCAAGGAGGATGTTGGAACTGTGGACGCTCGTTGCACGTGCTCGCCTTAAGCAACAATGATTTTAAGCACTAAGATGGCGGACGTGTTTGGCACTGAAGCATAGCTTAGAGATCCTTTGCCGAATTACCCAGAAAGCATCAAGGAAGGATGCTGGGAACTTAGGCACGCGACGCATGCACGAGCTCGCCTTGAAACGGCAACAATGATTTTAAGCACTAAGATGGCGGAGGTGTCGTTACTCAGAAGCATAGCTTAAAGATCCTTTGCCGAATTACCCAAGCATCAAGGAGGATGCTGGGAACTTAGGCAACGCTGCGCGGCGCGATTGCTCGCCGCAGAGCAACAATGATTTTAAGCACTAAGATGGCGGAGGTGTCGTTACTCAGAAGCATAGCTAAGATCTTTGCCGAATTACCCAAGCATCAAGGAGGATGCTGGGAACTTAGGTACGCGCGGCACGTGCTCGCCTTAGGCAACAATGATTTTAAGCACTAAGATGGCGGAGGTGTCGCTACTCAGAAGCATAGCTTAAAGATCCTTTGCCGAATTACCCAAGCATCAAAGGAGGGGGATGCTGGGAACTTAGGCACGCGACGCGGCACGAGCTCGCCTTAGGCAACAATGATTTTAAGCACTAAGATGGCGGAGGTGTCGTTACCCAGAAGCATAGCCAAAGATCCTTTGCCGAGCAATTACCCAAGCATCAAGGAGGATGTACTGGGAAACTTGGGCACGCGCGCGGCACGTGCTCGCCTTAGGCAACAATGATTTTGAAGCACACTAAGATGGCGGAGGTCTCGTTACCCAGAACGCATAGCTTAAAGATCCTTTTTTGCCGGATTACCCAAGCATCAAGGAGGATGCTTTGGGAACTTAGGCACGCGCGCAGCACGAGCTCGCCTTAGGCAACAATGATTTTAAGCACTAAGATGGCGGAGGTGTCGTTACTCAGAAGCATAGCCAAAGATCCTTTTTTGCCGAATTAAGGCCCGAGCATCACATGGAGCGGAGCGCTGGCAAGCGTAGCGCTTACGCGGCCGCACGAGGCCGCGTGCTGACGGAGCGTTCACCATGCTTTGTATCGCACCGTCAAGACTGTTGCGCATGGCAGACGATACGTAGCAGACGGCGTGAACGCTTACATCAGCGCTTCGCTGCATGTGAGTCCGACCTTAACCCAAGCATCAAGGAGGATGCTGGGAACTTAGGTACGCGCCGCACGTGCTCGCCTTAAGCAACAATGATTTTAAGCACTAAGATGGCGGAGGTGTCGTTACTCGGAAGCATAGCTTAAAGATCCTTTGCCGAATTGCCCAAGCATCAAGGAGGATGCAGGGAACTTGAAATGCGCGCTGCACGACTCGCCTGAGGCAACAATGATTTTAAGCACTAAGATGGCGGAGGTGTCGTTACTCAGAAGCATAGCTTAAAGATCCTTTGCCGAATTACCCAAGCATCAAGGAGGATGCTGGGAACTTAGGTAATGCCCACGCTGCACGAGCTCGCCTATATGGCAACAATGATGTTTAAGCACTAAGATGGCGGAGGTGTCGTTACTCTCAGAAGCATGGCTTAAAGATCGCTTTGCCGAATTACACCCAAGCATCAAGGGGGATGCCTGGGAACTTAGGGCTACGCGCTGCACGTGCTACGCCTTAGGCAAACGCTTAATGATTTTAAGCACTAAGATGGCGGAGGTGTCGTTGCCCAGAAGCACAGCTTAGAGATCGCTTGTCGAATTACCCAAGCATCAGGGAGGATAAGCTGAACTCAGGTGCGCGCTGCACGAGCTCGCCTTAGGCCACAATGATTTTAAGCACTAAGATGGCGGAGGTGTCGTTACTCAGAAGCATAGCTTAAAGATCGCTGCCAGGTACCCAAGCGTCAAAGTGCTGGGAACTTAGGCCTCGCGCAGCTGACTCGCCTTAGGCAACAATGATTATAAACGCAGATGAGTGTGACGCCAGCGCAGCAAAGATCGCGCGATTACCGGCATCAAGGAGGATGCTGGGAACTTAGGCCGCGCGCTGCACTGAGCTCGCCTGTAGGCAACAATGATTTTAAGCACTAAGATGGCGGAGGTGTCGTTACCCAGAAGCATGGCTTAAAGATCCACTGCCGAATTTGACCAAGCATCAAGGAGGATGCTGGGTACTTAGGTACGCGCTGCACGAGCTCGCCTTAGGCAACGTAATGATTTGGAAGCGCCCCAGATGGCGGAGGTGTCGTTACTCAGAAGAACAGCTTAAAAGATCCCTTTGGCCGAATTACCCAAGCATCAAGGAGGATGCTGGGAACTTAGGTACGCTATGCGCTGCACGAGCTCGCAACCTAGGCAACAATGATTTTAAGCAGGTGGTCTGTGCTAAGATGCAGCTTGGAGGTCCTTTGCCGATTACGGCGCTCGGAGATGCAGAGCTTAAAGCCTTACGCTGCAAATATGACAAACGTAATGATCCCAAGCACTCAAAGATGGCAGGGTATGCGTTACCCAGAAACGCGTAACTTAAGGATCGCTGCAGATTACCCAAGCATGCGGGGGCAGGAACTTAGGCCGCGCGCTGCACAGGCTCGCAGGCAACAATGATTTTACTCAAGCACTAAGATGGCGGACGTGTCGCTACTCGGAAGCATAGCTTAGAGATCCTTGCAGAGCCGAATTCACCCAAGCATCAAGGAGGATGCTGGGAACTTAGGGACGCACGATGCTACGCGAGCTCGCTCAGGCAACAATGATTTAAGCACTAAGATGGCGGAGGTGTCGTTACTCAGAAGCATAGCTTAGAGATCCTTTGTCGAATTACCCAAGCATCAAGGAGGATGCTGGGAACTTAGGCACGCGTACGCGCTGCACGAGCTCGCCTTAGGCAACAATGATTTTAAGCACTAAGATGGCGGAGTGATGTCGTTACTCAGAAGCATAGCTTAAAGATCCTTTGCCGAATTACCCAAGCATCAAGGAGGATGCTGGGAACTTAGGTACGCGCGCTGCACGAGCTCGCTTAGGCAACAATGATTTTAAGCACTAAGATGACGGAGTGTCGTTACCAGAAGCATAGCTAAAGATCCTTTGCCGAATTACCCAAGCATCAGGGAGGATGCTGGGAACTTAGGTACGCCGCGCTGCAACGAGTCGCCTTAGGCAACAATGATTTTAAGCACTAAGATGGCGGAGGTGTCGTTACTCAGAAGCATAGCTTAAAGATCCTTGCCACGACTACCCAAGCATCAAGGAGGATGTGGGAACTTAGGACACACTGCTGCACGTGCTCGCCTTAGGCAACAATGATTTTAAGCACTAAGATGGCGGAGGTGTCGTTACCCAGAAGCATAGCTTAAAGATCCTTTGCTGAATTACCCAAGCATCAAGGAGGATGTTGAACTTAGGGACGCTGCGCTGCACGAGCTCGCCTTAGGCAACAATGATTTTAAGCACTAAGATGGCGGAGGTGTCGTTACCCAGAAGCATAGCTAAAGATCCTTTGCCGAATTACCCAAGCATCAAGGAGGATGCTGGGAACTTAGGGACGGCGCTGCATCGAGCTCGCCTTTAGGCAACAATGATTTTAAGCACTCATGACGGCGGAGGTGTCGTTGCATCAGAAGCAGAAGCTTAAAGCATCTGTTGCTGACTATCCAAGCTATCAAGGATGATGCTGGGAACGCAGTGGCACGCAGGCTGCAACGCGCTCGCTTTGTATAAGTAAACACATAAAAAGAAGGCGTTGGTGAACGCGCGTGCAAAGTGCCATTTGTTTTTAGGTTGTCGCTTAACGCGTGCTCCTTGGTGCTTGGTTAATCGAACTAAAGGTCCAATCCTCGAAGAGTTTGAACGTGCTCGCGAGAAACTGGACTGGAAAGCCGCACGTTGGCCACTGTTAAAAGCGCGAATGACAAGAAGAGTGCAAGAGCGTAAGGCACTGGGAAGAGCGAGTGCTCTTGAGCCGCTGTCGGTCGTACGCAAGTTTGACACCGTCAAGTCACCACCTTGAAAGTTAGGCAGGAGGGAGGTAAGCCAATCGCATACAAACACGTGAGTGCGAACAACGTAAAAACCTGCTAAAAAATTACAGAATGTACTCTGAGAAAACAGGCGAGCTATACCAACAGAAGCAAAAAGACGAAATAAAAAGAGGTTGCTGAGCGCCAAAAAAAAAAAAGGCTTGGGTTATAGTTCTACGGCTTACTTTGGAAGGGACTGAAAAACAAATTAAAAGAGGAATTTCAGAACTGTGTTCTCAACGAACATTATCAAAAATTCAAAGAAACTGTTCTTGATCATTAGGTTGCCATGTCAGTAATTTAGTACAACAACAAAACATATATAGTAATCATCAGTTCACATTGTGAGAAAAAAACGGGCGTGGCAATTTAATATTTGGCGTGTTTCATCATCCCACAATGACTACAAATTTTTGCCCCACGAAACTTGTGTATTTTTAATGAACAATGCTCCTGAAACATAAGGTCGCCACTAGGTTACCCAAATATGGAGCTGCTGCCGGTTACTCCTAAAAGCTAAATTGAGGATTGATAGATGGCCCTACTTCCTTGTCGAGACAGCTCACGACGACCGTGGCTAATTCAAATGAAGATAATCTTTTGTAGTGTACCTTTGGTTTAAAAATAAAGGCAGACAATAAAAGCAAAAGCTGAAGTAAAACAAAACAAAACGCGGTTGCATAATGACGGCGTTCTTGCTGCCGAAGGATTTCATCTGCGTGTCGTCTGCTTTCTTTCGCTGGTCGGCTACACTCAACGTTATTAGATTAGCTCAGTTGGGGACTGCTCATAGACGCTGCTTGCACGAGCAGTAAACTCCTTTCACTCATCCCGTAAAGTATCTTGAGTAAAGTACAAATACTTAGACATGGAATTCAATTACTTTTGAAGGTAGTTCCGCATTGCGTAATTTGTATCGACGTCAGTGACAAACTCAATTATACGGTTGCGCAAATCTGGTTTTACCACAATGGTTTATCAGCACGCAACAACACAAAATTGGAAAAACATGTAGGGTTCTATGCAGTCCAGCTATATGTAAGGAGCAGGATGTCACTGATACATGTTAAATAACATTTCTGGGACAAAAACACAAAAAAGAAGCAATATCAGTTATAATGACATTGTTGAATATCGTCCTGGCACACCTGAGACGCATCGTTTGACTACAATCCATATTCTATATGGGGAGTTCACTATAAACGAACTTGGAATACAGAAATGAGTGAATGGTTAACAAGGAGAGCCCACATAATAGCCACAGCACTGGTCGCACCTCCTTCAAGTAGGTTGCGTTCAGAAAGGCACTCAACGTTGGGGGACGCTTTGTTGGCATTTTGAGAGGTCATCCATGCTTCTAGTTCGTTTCCTGTCCTGTTCTCTGCTTATCAATGTTCGCTTACAGACAGTGTTCGCGAGAGCAATAAGTGACAGACTGACGACACAAAGAAAGAAGAAAAAACCTCGACGTTTTGCCTTACGCAAAGTCAAATATACAACAAGCAAAAAAAAAGTCTTCTTTTTGTGTTTACTTCTTATTTTCTTCTCTTTGTTATTTTCTTGACACTAGAGTCTGCGTTGCTACAGTGGCTTAAAGGGGGTAGTGTACGTTACCGCGCAGCCTCCACCATGCATCGGGAACCGCCTCTCCTTGGAAGACGGTGTAGGTGGCGCTTCGATCCGCAGCTCCGTTCGGGTGCCACACGGGCCGGCAGATAGAAGCACCCAAACACGCTTCACAACTAATATAAATCACCATCGGCAAACAATTATCTGTTTCAGTGAACTTCCCACGACACGATTTGTGTTCGCAGGTGAATAAAAATGTGAAACTAGCAGAACGCGACAGTAGCTGTGCAATCGGCCGGATGCTGGCCGGACGCCAAGCTGGCCAGGCGTCATACCGGAGCCATCAGCCGGAACGACGTGTGCTGCAAGCGCCAGCGCGCACCCGACGGCCGTCTTTCAACGCTGTGCCGCTTCTCCGGTTTCGTTCGTTACAGCTACCCGTCTTTAGGCCACTATAGCGTTGCTGTCGTGGGTTGTTTCCCGCTGCTGTGTGACAATCTTGGTATCTTGCCGTAACCCCCCTCCGTCGTCCTTGTTTTTTTGTTTGAGCTATTTTTTGGGAGAAACTCTGGGAAACAAAAGGCGCCTTTGAGAAGGTGAGGGGAGAACCTTAATTTTACGAACTTTAAGGTGATATATGAGTCACAATCGGCACAACACCTGCACTCTTTTCATGAGCTCAATCTAAGTTCACTGTCGCTTTAACGGAGCTAGCTAGCAACAGGATTTGGTTGCTCGAAAGAATGTTTACGTTTGCTCGTGCCACGCCCACGCCACTTCATACCGAAAAACTCGGAAAATGGCGGAATGTCAAAAATGTATTTGAGATAATGAGTACGAGATACTCAGAAATGTAATTAAAACAGAGTATTAAATACATCTTGATCAAAAGTATTTGCAAGATACCAAGATACTTCAAAAAGTATTTGAAATACAGTATCTTGAGTAAGTACTTGAGATAGGCACAAGTCTGATGACTACGTGCGCCAAACGCGCCCCGCCGCTCGACTCAGTCGTCTGCGTCGCCGCCTGCCGTTGACCCTGGCAAGCTTTTTGGCCCTATTTTTCTACAGAAAGTGAGCTACGCTCTGTAATTTTACAAGGAAAAACGGACCTGTGAAAAACACCTTTGACGAAAAGTTGTACGTGCAAACGACTGACGAAACCTGAATGTACGTCAACGTTCCGTTAATCCGACATTGTCATTTTCTTGGTTGTAAATTTTCGTAGTTTACTTTCAAAGCAAGATGAATTTGAGTACATTACCGCCTCTTGCAAACCTGACATAATCATTGGAACTAAAACTTGGTTGACGTCAAGCGTAGACAACAAAGAGTTAGCACTGGACGAGTCGTATAACCTCTAAAGAGACTGCAGTACAAATTATGCACTGCAGTCTCTTGCTCATAATCTACCTACATTGCTTAACAACATTGTAATGAACCGCATCGATATTCATTGTATAACTAAGAAAACATTGCGTACTTTTTTGTGTTGTTAAATTAAGAAAAAAATAATTGTTCTCTAGTGTCGGTGATTTTAAAATTTTATAGGAACGTTTTAAATGGTTTGATTTGAATATTGTAAGAAATATTTAGGATTGTTTAAATATGATTGTGTTCCCTGTACATGCAAGGGCACCGGACCCAGTCAAGCTAGCTTCTGTTAGCTTTTTGTCCGGTGTCCTCGGCATAATGTTGCTGAAATAAAAGTTCAAGTTCAAGTATATCGTAAGGACTGCCCACATGTAAGGGGCGTGTTACTCATTGCAGTTGAAGCTAATTTAAAATGTACGTTAATTACTTATGACACGTTTCTTGAAACGTTGTGGATACGTCTGCAGCTGGGTTTTCGTAAAGTTTTCATCGGCGCATGTTATCGTCCGCCAAACACTAACACCAGCGAATTTCATGATGCCATGTATAGTTGTCTAGGGCACTTAACGGAAGCTTACCCAAACGACGACGTAATATTAGCAGGCGACTTTAATTTTCCAGGTGTAAACTGGGCGACGCTTAGTCAATCATTTTAATGATTAAATCCGGGTCACTGCAATGATTTTCTTGCCCTGTCTAACTGTTTCGGGCTGCACCAACTAGTAACCACCCCTACCCGAGGCAATGCGGTCTTAGACCTATTTTTTGTTAACAACCCTGACCAAGTAAGCACAATAAATGTCCTAGATTTCATCAGTGATCATGCGATTATTCACGTTGAAACGACCTTTACCTCCGGAAACCGAGCAAACAATCGCAAGACAATATTTGACTATGCTCGGGCAAATATGGAATTTATGGATACCTCGCTAAACTTAATTTTAGAAGAATTTTTGGCCCATTATCAAGATCGCTCCGTCGAAGAAAATTGGACCCTATTTAAACACGAAATTCGGAATTTGGTGTCAACCAACGTTCCTGAAATCAATATCGCATCCAACCGTCTGTCACCCTGGTTCACAAATTCTCTCAAAAGTATGTGGAACAAAAAGAAGAGGTTGTTTCAAAAAGCAAAAGGAACTAACAGAGACGATGATTGGCTCGCACATAGTCTTTGGTAAAAAAAGTATAAAAAGGAAATTATAAAAGAAACAAAATAGTTTTTCGGAGTCAAACTGACACATGTGTTAAGAATCGATCCTCGTAAGTTCTGGAAAATCTTAAATCCTAGTGAAACTCGAAGTAATTTGTTGTTCACAAACCAAGAGGGGGACTGCCTGTCCGATCGCGATGCGGGTCATATGCTGAATAGCTTTTTCTCGACGGTATTCACTCAAGAACCATTCCCGCTTCCTTCGCCAGCGGAGTTTCAATTTGCACCCATGTCTCCCTTTTCATTCACAAGTAACGGTATCGCTAAACTTATTGATAAGCTCCCGTCTCACTGCGCCGCCGGCGATGATGCCATATCTTCAAAGGTACTAAAAATGTTAAACCACTCGGCCTCTGTCTTTTATCTCTGCTATTTCAGCAGTTTTGATACTGACACTGTTCCAACTCGACGGCAATGACTTCCTTTTTCGAATCGGTGCGGCTTCAGACAAACTTTGACTCTACTTTCAGACAAACTTTCTGTAGGCCTGCAACCCATATTTCGGCCCGATGTGATAACATCCAGAAAGTGGAACCTTTTGCATCACGCACTATTCTATTCCTCTCATCTCCGTTAGTTTTGTGTGTTTCAGATTGGAACGCACTCCCAGACTCTGTGGCAACTGAACGTGACGAGTTGTTGTTCAGAAAAAAATGTGGCGATTTATTGTTGAATTAGGTTCCAAGATGATCATCTGTTTTCGGTTTGAATGTGCTTGGCATTGTGTACATGACTTGAGTCAATCAAGGGTCCTTCTGATCTTGTTCTTTTTTTCTTTTTTTTCATCGTTTTTGAACTTAAAGATTTATATGTATTGTGCTTTTGCGTGATTTTTCCCAAATCCTCGCTCATGTAATACGTCCAAAAGGATGTCTTTGAGCAACAATAAATGAAATGAAATCAAATGAAAATTTTAGATTGCTTCGTGCAGGCGTCGATTTTTACGGTCCATTTTAGATCGAGCCTAGTAAATTCAGACACCGTATATATCCTTATGTTTTTTGCACCTTCCGTCGAGGAACCATTGCCAACGCCTGCTCGGAGAGTGACGCACTCGTTTATTTCACACAAGGACGAAGCACTCCAAAGACGCAGTGACCCTCACTGGTCAGTCGCCATTCAGAAGACGCGGTGCTTGTTGCCGACATGATGGCAGCAGTATCTGCGGCACGCCCCAGGCATGTTTGCAGGGCAGCACGCATTGTCTTTGTACATGCGCATGAACATGTCTTGGCAGTGGGACCGCGGCTTAACGGACACGGTATCATGTGACGCCCGTACGTCCCACGACACCGTGACGTCACGTGACATCCCGACTTCGCATGTCGCCGTGACGTCGTGTCACGTGACGTCACGATGTCATGTGACACCGTAACCTTATGTGCCGCCGTGACGTCACGCGATACCCTGATGACACTCTGACGTCACGGTGGCGGGTGAGTCTAAGGACACGTGACACAGCGACATGGGTTCGAGTGGTGGTGCGACGAGCAACGGCTATCGCTGTGAAAAGGGCGAGCATGGCAAGTTCTCACCGCGTCCATAGTCGGGGCGAGTTTTTGCCCTTAGTCCAGATTTCATGACAGAGATGCGCGTTAGTGACTGTCTTCTTGAACCCTGTTTGTTTATTGGTACGTGAATAGGGAATAGAACGGTAGCTTTGGACGGGTGCAGACCGTGACAACAGTCAGCGGCAGATTGTCATGCCTGGGGATGTTCCTTCGGTTGCCGCTTGTTGAGATTACTCTGGTTGCATCTCCGCCTCTCTCTCAAGCAGAGCCCGCACCATAAGAGGACGTTGCAGGCTGACAAACTTCCTAGGAGCCAAAACAATCCCTTGTAGTTTCCTAATCCGTCCCTGAAGTGTCCTGAAAAAAAGAAAGAAAATGCGGACGTCCGTATAAAACATCGGCAAAATGCAAAACAGCACACGTTGTGTTTTGTGAAATACACATAGCCTTACCCCGTTGCAGGTTAAGAGAGAGAGAGAGAGATGAAACTTTATTAGGCCCAAAGAATATGAGCAGGGGGCCTCAGTCCAGGCCCCTCTGGTGGCGTACTCCAGAGAGGACTGGATGTACGCAGCCAGGTAAACCTGGTCCGATAATGTGGTGGCCGTAGTCAGCCACTCGGGGTTGGGGGGAAGGACAGGGAGGTGGGGTTAGGGAGGGGTGGAGGCGGGGGATGGCAGATCCACAAGATGTGATGGGTATTTGGGCGGTCGCCACAGTGGATGCAGGGGGAGGATCCTCAGGAAGTAGACCTCGTAGAAGGTGGATGCGGGCTGGGGTGGGAAGAGTGTTACTTTGGGCGTTGCGGAGGATGGTGCCTTGGTGGCGTGTGAGGTGAGTGTGAAGGGGTGGAAAGACTCCACGGGCTCGTCTATATGACTCGAGGTTAAGAAAACCGGGTCAAGCCCCTCTCAATCTTTCCCCTTTTGCAGAACGGACGCTGGAAAAGAGGCGAGACCCTCATCGCCTCTTGCTTCCTCTAAAGCAGTGGTTCTCAACCATCGATGTTTCGCGGACCCCTTGTGGATCGGCGGAGATGATGGAGGACCCCGCTCGTGGTTAAGGGAGGGGAAAGGTATAGGTTAAACGTAATAATGATTTAATAAATGGATATAACTGAGGGCTAGTGTTAAGTTGACCTCTCTTATTGACATACACACGAGAAAACTCGCCCTAAAACTGAAACATTTCTTCTCGACCTGAAAAAATACAACTTTTATTGCCGGGCTTGACTGATGAGGCAGGGCTTCGCGGACCCCCAGAATGCCTTCGCGGACCCCAAAAGGTCCGCGGACCTTCATTTCGAGAACCACTGCTCTAAAGCCTTCACTCTGCTTAAATGGACAGGCCGGCGGAGCAACTTGTCCTGCTTTTTGAACCTGCAACAGGTGGCGCTTATGTCGGCTTGGCGCAAACGCAAAATATTTACCGCGAATATGATTTTTTTCTGCAAGGCAAGCGCGGTGCATACAAGGCAAAAGTGGACTTGTTTGTAAATTGATAATGCTTCGTAACGATGCTATAGTGAACAATAGACCCTTTTTCAAAAGTCACAGTCACATGGTAGGCAGTAAAACGGTCTTATACCGTTTTACTGAAAGAGGGCGGGATAGAAGTGGGAAAGTTCTGCCGCGCACTTCACTCCTTGCTGGGTTGGAGCGAACGGGAGAAAGACCCGGATGGGTTGGGGCGAACGGGAGAAAGACCCACCTTTAGGTGAGAAAGCCTTAGTGCGGAATTTTCCAGCGTCACTGAAGAAGGCCACGTAAGGCACAGGTCGAACACAACTGCATCGACCGCGTTCGACCGGGCCCGCCAGACTTGTACCTATATAATGCAACTACTTCAACTCAAGTTACTGTACAGTTTAACTACTATTCTGATTAATTTGAGTAAATTTCAATTACATTTTATTTCGGTCATTAGTAGTTTACCTCTCTTTCCGGGTTGCTTCTCAAATTACAAATTACGTTCGAAATTTCGTGGTAGGTCTTCTTATCAAGCATGCATTCGCGCACAAAACGAAATAGGATGTCGGAATATCAGATGATATTCGAAAAAAATAGTGGAAAGACCTCAAGTCAAGAAATTCTGCAGAGAGAATTAGTGCTATATCTTTTGGGGGTTCTGTGAGCTTCTCCGTCTGCTACAACGACAGTTGGAAACTGGCACGAAACGCGAAGGTGTGAATCGATTGTGCTCTCAATTAAGTGGGGCTGAGTAAAGCGCGGGTTTAGCGTCTGGGACTGACCTTCTTTCTGTCCCTATAAGCTCCAGAAGACGAGCAGCGCATTTGTAAGAAAAGTGCTTGTCCCCCGTCCTCCACCACGAAGGGAGCTACGTTGAAGAAAGAGTAAGTAAACAGGCGAGCTGGTAGGTGTTACACGTTATTGAGACGTTTCGTGTTTGTCCCTTTCTTCGTCCGTCGCCTCCGGTGTCTTTCAAATATAAGAGTTACATTCTCACCCAAGGGAGGCCAGTGCGACAAGATGCAGCAATCTCTCCGAGGCTCGTGTGGTCTCTTGTGCTTTGTGCTGTATTTGAAAAAGTCGCGTACTAAAGGGCAACGCAAAGGTGGCTCCCTTGCGTTGCTCTTTCCTCCAAGACTCAGGTTTTCCAAGATTCTGAAGATCGTTCGAGGAACTTTAGTAATTCTCTCTCTCTCTCTCTCTCTCTCCCCCCCCCCACCCCCAACGTTTTTACACAAAGAAAAACCAAGCAAACACTGCCTGAAGAACCAAGCTCAGGCATTTTAAATCCTCACAGTAGAAATGCGCTACATTCGAACTGCAGTCATGCAGATACTAAATGGCTCCACGCAAGCAAGCGCTTTTTCTTTTTTTTTCTGAGGAGTGCTTGACTAGTGGCTTACGTTCGAACTATCGCTGACGTCAGGACTCGTCCATGTGGAGCAGGTAGGGGGAGCCCATCAACGCGAACTGCCGTTATCATACGCGCCCGTGTCAACGCGATCAGATTGAAAAGTGGTCATGGTTGTTTTGATTCATTTTTTTTATCTCGTCGCCCTCAAACGCGTAGTCGCCGGTCGCCGGTCGCCGAGCTTGCCGTTTCGATAGACCTCTGCCCTTTCAATCAGACCGCGGTGACACGGGCGCAGATGATAACGGCAGTTCGCGTTTGATAGGCTCCCCCTACCTGCTCCAAATGAACGAGTACTGACGTCAGCGCCAGCTCGAACGTAAGCCACCAGTCAAACGCCCCTCAGAAAAAAAAAAAAGAATCGCCCGCTTGCGTGGAGTTGTTTAGTATATGCATGACTGCACGTCATCTACCAAAATGCTAAAAACAAAAGAACAAAATTTAAGGCGAGCAGACGCAGAGCCTCCAGACAAGAACTTTGACAGCATATTGATTATTCGGGCAATAACGCTTGATTAAAACGCGAGAAAATGGCCGTCTTTTCTCAAATGGCCGTCTATCAAAACCTTTGTACTTTCTTGCTACGATAAAAAATATATATAGAAAGCATCCTCAAAAGTAATTCGCCACTTTTTACTATAGTTAGTACTTTACTCAATTACTTTCTAATTGACTAAGTTCTACTCTACTCAAATTACTTCTGACGCCGATACTCATTTAGCAACTTGTACATGTCTGGTTCCAGCCGGACGCCGGCGCAGCAGTCGTGTCCAGTTAGTGCCCTTCGTGCGCCTTTTCTAATAACGCATGAGAATTTAGCACTAAAAGGCAGTCCAAACCAAACAGGAATGCGGCCGCCCGGACACTTTTTTTGTTTGTTTTGCTTTTCGAGTGGTGTCACGTTATTCTTGATGTATTTTGGGTTCCGCAGGCCGTAGTCAGAGCTGGAAAAATTTCAACATTCGGCGGTCCGCAATCACCGGCGTTCCTCGCTTCTGGGTGGGAATCCTACAAAACGGACAAACCGAGTCTTAAGTCACTTCTCTCGGATTCTCCCCGCTGCGGTCAGCGCAAAAGCAACCACATTGACTGCACTCCCCTTGATTTCCATTGGCCGTTGTTTGTGACACTAAATTACATTGCGATAGGCCGCCTGGGAAACCGCCGTGACGTCACTTTATGGGCCGCTTGGGTCGTCGCCGGTGAGCTGGCTGCTTCGTCCAAATTAAAGCCAATGGATACTGGGAAAGTAGAGCCATTGTCTTCCATGCCTGCTAGTCGGACACAAACAGATGCTAACGTACAGACAACCAAACCTCGAAAGGTGATTGGCTGATCGGTCTCAGTTGCCATGGCAATCGCCTTTTTGGTCCATTGAAATCTTCGAAGCTTCAGAAGGGTCGTCCTCAACCAGTCGCGCCAAGATCGCTGCAAAGCATCACCGTACTGACAGCGCTCTTCTCCGAAATAAGCGTCTATGACAATGTGCACGTAATACATCAATTACGCTTATCTCCACAGATCTCTTACAATAATATTCTAGCGTATTTAAACACAGGAAACATTGTGTTTTTTTCAATGCTGCCAGGCACCAACACCACGTGTGGTGGAAGTACGAAGGTGTCCACTTGTTTCGCCAATGTGTAGATAGCACAATCTCGGTTTTAAAAAAAAAAGTCTTTATGAAGCAACTTGTCACGGGAAATTTTGATCGGCTCACCAAAAATGGATAGGTGAAGGAGAAACTGCTCATTCCATGAACTAAAATGGCGACCATGCGGGGAGCTTGGCGCTACTTAGTTCAAACAAGACTGCAAACTTTCGAGCAGCAACAAGCGCCAAAGGTCATAAAAAAAAAAATATATATATATATATATATATATATATATATATATATATATATATATATATATATATATATATATATATCTGCGTCCACGTCTTTTCGCTTTAGCAGAGGCAAACGAACGCCGGAGAAGAGGGCTCCTCTCCAGCGTTCGTTCTGCCAAAGTGGAAAGGGGTGCGAGGATGTTTCCCTCAACTCTTAACCTGTCGCCGTTTGTACCTGTGATTGGCGGATAAGATCTCCGCCCCGTGATGGACATTACAATAGCAATTTGCGTGATGGACGTTACAATAGCAATTTGCGTGATGGACATTACAATAGCAATTAAAAATAATCCTATCAGTGTATGGTCGTGGACACAGCGCTGGCTGTAACACGCGACCTGTGACCGTTTCGAATTCTCTGAGAGTCGCGCATGCTCGCGGCGCTGGGCGTACACTGCGCATGCGCTGATGCAGCACTCTTGCTCTTCCAGTTTGTGATCACATTCCCACTTCGTCGTCTGCTAGGCGCTAAGCAGACGACGCCACAGTTCATGCCGATGCTATAGTCAGTTGTATCCACGATGATACCACGTCGAGACATACCAATTATCGGAGGCCTGGCAAGCCCGGAAAGGCCAGCCATGAGGGACGCCGCACCGAAGCAGACGCTGAAGTTGACGGACTCAACCAGTTCCATGAAGAAAACATGTATCAGGATCTCGGTGGCTCCAGCGGACCAGCCTAAAATCACGGACATAAGGACAAGGAGGGAATACGAGTAACAAAGGGGAAAAGAAACAAGGCCATGGCCGAGAGGAGAAAGTGCAGCGTCATCATGGTGCTCCTTCTCAAGAATCCCTTGTCTGTAATCCATCCGGATGCAAAACTCGACACCATCTCCGCTGCCCCAAAGATCGTGATCAAGAAAACAGCGTTCCATTTCAATATGTTCTTATCCATTGCGAAGTCCACGACGACGGTTATGTAGGTGGTAATGCTAAAAAAATGTGTGCATATGAGAATGCAATGGCGTAGAACTCGGGGATGGCAAAGAACGACAATGATCCGAGTATATGACTTCGAAGACTTGACCCTGTTACTAGCTTCTGTGCTGTCCTCGAAACGTCGTACATACTTAGCTCAGCCTGAACTTGTGGTTCCACTAGCTCTATATTTTGTGCATTGAGCTGATCAGTTCCGGGGTTGTTCGTCACTCTTGAAGACAAAAGGAGATTGATGTCTTCATCTTTGGTGCTTAAATTATCTTTACTCGACGACCGCGCAGGTTTGGGCAGGAGTCTGGCTGATAGCTCTCCTGGACCGCGGGAACCCTCATTCTCAAGGGCGGCTCCTTGTAGTGCCTTGGCTCTAGGAAAATCATTCCGTGCTTCCTCGTGAGAAGTAGGAACAGAGCACCACACGAGGATCTCGTTGTAGCAAGGCGGCGGCTGCAGCGTTGAGCATCAAAGCACCGCCCAACAACAGACCTCCTCTTAGGCCGTATCGGTCGAAGAAGAGCTGTGCCATCGGGGGAAGGCGAGACCTCCGATCGTGAATCCTGCGTTGCTAATTCCAGAGGCGACTGCCTTGTAGTTACTGAAGTGTCGGTTGATGACCGTGGTAGTAAGCGTCGTGTACGCGGCGGTGATGCCTGCAGAAGAACAATAATTCAGTACATTTTACGGTTTGTTTGATTTTAGTTCGAACCGATCTTTTACAGGGATGCTGAACCCAACTTTGCATTTCACAAAATGGGGCCGCAGAAGCGTTGAACGGGACGCTACAAACTCCAAAACATCATACATCCGATGTCTTAAACGGACGGCCGTGTTTTCGGAAAAGAAGGGCGGGATCAAGCGAGGAATGTGACGTCGCTATTTTCCTGGGACGGTTGAGAAGGAGGGGAAGCGGCCTGGCCTTCTCTCTTCCTCGCTTCGGTTCCCTTGCTCGAAGGGACGAAGCGAAAAGGAGAGGGAATGAGAATCGTGACGTAAGATGTCTCGTTGGCCTTGTTCAATCTTGCACTTTTTTTTTTTCTAAAAAAAAAAAGAACGGACATTTGTAAGAGATATTGTTGTGTGAGTGATGCTTTGGGGTTTTGCAGCGTCCCGCCTATCGCTCCAGCCTTGTTTTGTGAGCTCCAAATTTCGGTGGAACATCCCTTTAATTAGAGGGGAGAGTTATCACGGGTGTCGTCTTTAACCTATATTTGTCAGACCTGGCAAACACTATATATAGTCCGTTGCAGGTTAAGAAACCAGGACAGCCTCCTCCCGTAAAGCCCTTTTCTCTTTCCACTTTAGCGTCTGCTGAAGTGCTAAAGTGGAAAGAGTAAAGAACGCTGGGGAAGAGGCGAAAAGATCGCCTCCATTCCAGCGTTCTCTTTGCTAAAGTGGAAAGAAGAAAGGGCTCTACGGGAGGAGCTTGTGCTGGCTTCTTAACCTGCAACAGACTATAGATAAGGGGATAGCAGTCACAAAAAAATGTGGCTAATTACAACTAAAATATGTTCATTAACGTTTATCAATATTTGTTATATGTCGCAAATGATGAGTGCTCAAGAAGGGGAAAGGGGTTTATCTCCCTTTCCTCTAATAGACCGATCTCACCAGCAAGTTTTGCCACGTCACCGCTACCGCGATGCATTGTGGGACCTTTAAGCCGGCAGCACACTGCTTATTCGTGACTCCAGCGACCTATAGGGGACGCCACTATCGGGCAAATATGGCGGTCGAATCCAGGTCGTGCCGTGCCATGTGCCAGCTCAACGCACAACGCTGGGGCATCAGCGAGCGGGAATTGGACTCCAAATGGTTCGCCCCGCTTTTTATTCTCCACGTTTCGAACCTGCGGCGATGTGTTGGGGTAAGCGAGCTTCCAGAGGCTTGACTTTCTTCGAGGAAACGAGGAAAGGACTGCCCACTGTCCTTCCACTGTGCTGATGAACGTTGAGAAACGCAGAATGTCTGGCTCACGCGGTTCCATAGGTCGCGTGCAGAGCAACCTGGGTCACAAGGCGATACTACGGTTACGACACAGACACCGGTAGAACTGTTCTGTCGCGCAATCCACCGACAACATGCAAACACGGAAGCCAGAAGAGACGAGCAGAAATCGCGAAAGGACCTGGTCCGGCCAGTTCAGTGTTTTCCCGCTAGGTGTCGTTCGTTTTGCTGGAGTCGCGAATAGGGAGTATTCACTGGCGGCCATAGCCGTGTGCGCGACTGCTGAGCGCGTGCTCATGGCGAGCTTCCACAGTTCTTTTTGGAACGTGCATTCCACACCATCAAGATTGCCGGTCTCAGCCACCTAGAAATATGAGTCTCGTTCTGGGCATGCGCTCTAAACAGCACCCACAAATATGGCGCCCAGTGAATACTCCTTTACATCACACAAAACACAGTCTGGCAGACATCAGTCACTGCGATATCCATGGTTGGAATGCATGCCGCGTGCCAAGTTTCTCCTCGAACTGGCTGCCATGCGGCACTCGAAGCGCGGATCTCGTGGTGACTTGCCTTCGAATCTGTTTGCAGACTGTCTTTTGATATATGACGTTAAGGAGTGTAACTCTAGCTTTATGCAAAACGCAAGTTCGTCTGCTTCATTTGCAGCGGTTGTGGTGATGTCGGAACGCCGAGTTTCCATTGGCTCTGTTGGAAGAATAGTGGGTAGACCTCAAAGCAAACTTCCTTCAGCTCTACCCACTATCCTTCAATCAGAGCCAATCAGAACTCGGCGTCGTTCTGACGTCACCGCCACCCCTGCAAAAGAAGCAGACGACTTGCCCTCCGCATAGTCTCTGTGCAGCGGGGCTGCTGCAGTCGCGGGCGGAGATGCAGTGAAGATTTGGCCTGACGGCCAGCCTCGCACGGACGGCGTTAGCAGTGTTGTTCCATCAATTTGATTTTCTTTTGCACCGCCGTTATGGCAAGATTCACGTGTTGCATCCCTGGCTGCAGCAACAACAGCACCAGACACAAACAAGGAAGTCTGGTTTCATAGCTTTCCGAAGGACCGGCAGATGAGAGCTGGATGGATCGCCAAAATTCGCCAAGCAGGCAGTAAGGGACGCTTGTTTTAGAAAGCTAGGTAATTAACATTGTGTGCGCGAAATCAAACTCACACGAATTCTGATTGCCGTGTTCTTTGAAAATGGGACAAAACTGACAGAACCCGCGGAGTGACTCCTGGGTCGGAGGTTCCGTAAGATCGTGCTTGCCTCCGATCGTGTTGTCGTCCCGGTGCGGCATCTCGTGTTCCGCACTCATTCGTTCAACACACGACCTGTCTTTACCTTTTTTGCACCATTGTTTTTCTACGTTTTCAGTTTTTCCAAGTTTGTGCCCACGACTGGTCACACAAAGCGAAATTATCAAGTTTTTTATCTTTTTACATATATCTTTAGCTCGCTCTGCCAAATACACGCAGGTAAGAGCCACCTCAAACGTTCTGCGGGATGGTACCATCAAATGTTTTCACACCTGAGTCAAAGGTGTAGAAGCTACGACAAGACACATGACATAAACTAACATCGATGGGGCACATTTTCAATGTGTAAACCAATCCCTCGTTTACAAGCATACCCCAGAAATGTTTGCCAGAGTAGAAAGCCAAATTAGAACGATGTAACAAGCTGTGCAACCCGCAACGTACCACAAAGCAGGGACAACGTGATCTGAATATCCACAATGGCAAATGTTGTTCAGAATGTTTGCCAGCAAACCATCCAAGTATTTACGTTGCAAGGGCTTACACTATAAACGCTGGCCTCATCTTTAACAGACCTTCCGGCGAGGCTCTCTATAGTTACATCGACAAATGCGGGGCATACACTTTAATAAACATTCATAAAAAAGAAGAATTAGAGTTCTGTGATGATTAGAAGTCAGATGTCGGGCGCACTAAAAATCTAGTTTTATGCCCATATAAACGGTGGAAATAACTATATTAGGCCCATTTAAGCGCAATTAGTTCTCAGTGACAAGGTCTTGAAGAACACGTTTTGTCTCTGTAAGCGATAGAGGTACTGAATGAAGCCGTAATATACTATATGCACAGCTCCGTGTATATATAATGTTACAGCTTTAGTCAGCCCTTCTATTGCTTACATAGATGCAAAATGGTATCAGATACTCTTGTCGATAAGAAATGATTGGGCCTTAATTAGCCAATTACAGAGTTTTGTGCCGTTTTTAGATGCCTAAAACTGGAATTTTAAGCGCCTAAACGTCCAGCCTATTGAGCAAGGCGCAAAGTTTCCCTGTAAGAAAAACAAATATGAGGGTCGCGCTTTCTCCTTTTCGGTTCGTTGGGGAGTCCACGGAGTTCGATTGGAAGCCAAGGAAAACGCGAAAGAAGAACGAACAAAACGAGAAGCGAAAACAAGAATATGTGTGCATACACACGCACTCGCGCGCGCACGCAGACACACACGCACACGTGCGTAAGCACCCACGCGCGGACACAAGCACACACACACACGCGCGCGCGCACGCACGACCATTGCTGTACCGTGATACACACAGCGGTAAGCACAAAGAAAAAGGATTGTTGACGGCTAACCCGTAAACTAAGCTCAAGTTCAATGACCCCCATTTTTCTTTTGTTGCTTCGCACTTTCGGAGTAAAGGCAATGACTAACGCCTCCACTCTCCCTCCTCCTCCTCCTCCTTTGCTCGAAACTGATGGGAAACAGCTCGGAGTGAGGTGTTGGTCATTGACCTGTTGGGAGTCGCGTAAGCAGGATGTCGGGTCGAAAACGTGCTGCTGTATGGGAACATTTCTTGAGCAAGAAGAAGAGCAAGGGTGAAAGAGCAACTTGTAAAAGTTGTGGCAAGGAAATGCAGGGTCTGGTAGAGCGATTGCAAAAACATTTGAGTGTATGTCCTGCTGTTTGCAACGCGGGGCAAGATACTCAAGAGGACGCTGGAAACGATTCTCACTTAGAAACTCCATTGTTCGCCCTTGAAGACGACGCGACAACATCAGGTTAGATCTGAAGCAATTTATTATTTGGAAATTGACAGCGAAAGCCCAAAATACTCGTTTTTCGTAATATTTATTTTTATGTTTTGTTTCCTATTGATTCAGAAAGCAGCCAAAGCAGCCGTGGCCAGTCTTCACAAGAGAGGGCAAGGGATCCGCCAAGCGCACGGCGACCTACAGCCAAGGACAAGAAAGTGTCGCAAAAACTCTTGGACTCTTTCATCGTTCCAACGACTGCAAGTTTCAGGCGTGATTTAGACAAGCAAGTAGCCAGACTTGTGTTCGCCACAAACACATCGTTTTGTGCGGTTGAGCATCCGGAGTTTGCTACACTCATGAACATGCTGCTTCCCGCGGGTACAAGCCGCCTTTCCGACACTTCGTTGGAAATGCATTGCTGGACGAAGTTTACCGTGAAGAAAAAGCAAGAGCATGTCTACAGCTGCACAGCCAGGTTGCTCACTATGAGCATGGACGGATGGTCAAACGTACAACAATGAACCAGTGATCTGCGTCACTGTAAATAAATGAAATACCAGGGACCGAAAAAACAAGTTGGACAACTTACTCGTACTTCCTAAAAGTAGAAAAAAAGCGGAACACTTTCTACTTGTTCTGGCGGTGTGATGCGTCAGCGAGAAAACAAGGCGACGGCGGCAGAGGCTTTGGACCTTCGTGCGCACAGCCTCCGCGCTTCCACCGTGCCCGTCGCTTCCGTGGACTAAAGTTATGACGGCACCTAGTATACGGTGGCTTGCTCAAGTTCCCGCACGCACCGAACGGTTGGTGAGATCGGTCTACCGTCTACTAGACACAGTGATGGACGCGTTACAAGTAACGGCGTTACCGCTAACGCGTTCCCTTTTCCCGTGACGTAGTAACGTATACTCGTTACATTTTCAAGACAGTAACGAGTAACCTGGTTTCGTTACTCGTTAAGTTTTCCCAAAGCCTGAAAAGAAGTAAACTTGAATTTTTTTCGTGTTTGGCGCCAAGAAATTGAGAGAAAGGAGGAGACGAGAGGGGACACGAAAACGCCGAGCTCTGGTTGGACGGATTAGAGGGTAGACGCGAAGCTATAGCTGCCTTTGCCTCCACTGCACTCGTCAAAAGCGTTTGAATGCGAGAGCCACACTCCGGGTTCCTGCGTTCCGCGTTTTAACGCGTTCGACGAGCGCAGTGGAGACAAAGGCAGCTATTCGCGACCTCGATTCACTATAGGTGGCGCCACTCGTTTTCCAAAATGTGCCCGCGCGCTTGCGTGTCTCCTCCGCTCCGTCACTTTCGCGGCGCATAGGCGCCAAGTAATTAATTATTGAGCTCATTCCACGTAGCCTTCAAAAATTTGCGTCTCTCCCCACGCAAAAAGTCCCACTTTAGAAACGACTTTCAGCCTTTCCACCCTGGTAAAGCAGGAAGACCAGCGAAACTGTACTATGGCGGGAATGAAGTAATGACCAGCCGCAAGTCGGTAAGCCAGAGTGGAAAGGCTGGGAAGGTTACCGCCGTCGCTCATAGATGGCGGTTGCTGTCCAGAGTTTTGTGTCATCATTTGTTTTGCTGGCGGACACGATCCTGGGGAAACTAGCCTTTAACAGCTCCGCTGTAAAACTCCCAACGCCCACGCCCTTTGTCCCAATGTAAAGTAAAAAAACGCTGTTACTTTTGACTTTCAAGCGAAAGTAACGTGCGTTACTTTTTAACGGTAACGGTAAAGCTTTCCTTTTATTTTGAGGTAACACAGCTCGGTAACGCGTTCCTTTATTTTGCCAAGTAACGAGTTACATATCAGTTTTTCTTCGGTAACGCCTGCAACACTGACCAGAAATGACTGGAAATGTCTGAGGAAAGCGGGGAATCGCTGCCGCCCCTCCCCTCCCCTTTTTTCGTGTTTTGACGTTACTGACCTGATAAGAGTACGCTCTTTCGATTAACTTGCACCTACTGCATCGGAGCAAAAAAGTGTATAGGCAAGTGTGCTTGGTAGTACACCGACCGCCCTACACTTTTCTGCACCGGTGAAGGTAAATATAACGTGCCCCTAGCACTTGCGTACCTTGTAATATCCCGTAGAAGACGATAAGATAGGGTATGCCATTGGCGAAGTAGCAGAGGGAAACGCTCATGGCGCTAACCACAGATCCCGCCAGGGTCAGCTTCCAGACGTTGATGTATCTTGCGAGGATCCCCGCTGCGAGTGCTGCATTTGGGGGACGAAAGAAGGATTAGTCGCATCTGCAGAATACTCACGTACACATGGGAGCATCGTTACATACATATGCCGGACTATTTTTGTTCCGACGAAACATCACGGGGCTTCATTGGCTGCGGTGTTGTCTGGATGTACCGTTCATTCTATAAACAAAACGAAAAATCGGGTAGGCTGTGTACACGACACCGCCGGAAGTGGTAGGTGTGACAACGTCCACGTGCCTCCAGTGAAACGAAACGCGTGTATCGAATGTAGGAAGTCTCCTTCGATGTAACGCAAATAATGACATGAAACTCAAGTATGAAATAGAACGCATTTCTTGGTTAGTCGCGGAATCAATCGAAGGAAACACATATTTAAACATAAGGTAAACTAAACAAGCGTCAAGATCCAGCCCAAGTGTATTTAATCAGAAATCAGGCGGACAATCAAAACAAGTCCAAATCGAAACGCGAGTTATATTAAATTATAGAAAACGAAACTCATTGATGGACATAATTTATGGAGCGATGGTAGAAGAAATACGAGATATATCGTTGTATTTCAGCGGTGACGTGGCCTTGCGCCTCCCCGAGCGCCGACCGACGGGTATTGCACTGCCTCCGTCTGCGACGAAAGTCCGACCCCCTAAGCGCTAATGTACTGATCAAGAGAGAAAGCTCCCATGCATCCGGGCCGCTTCGGGACACGCGGAGAATAGAAATAGACATCGGTTGTCCAAGTTGGTGGTCCTGATGGGTTCATATATACCACTAGCGACGCCTGAAAGGAGCTAGGACACGAAAAATTAAACGGATATATTATTCTTGAAGTGGAATGCTTATAGGCTACTAGTATATACACCGAGTTTCGCGATTTTTAGAGCTGCAGTGATTGCAATATTCAATTTACGAATTTTGATCATTCTCATCTGGCCACCAGGCAACACTGCCCAAGGTAGTTACACCACGGTGTCCATAAACCACGTGATCATGAACGCTATCTCATTCTAGGCGCCCCCATAATCGCCCAATCCAGAGCCGTATATAGAGAGAGTTTGGACATTCACTGGGAGTATATTTGGCAAATGAGGAGGCGCCATTCGACGAAAGCGGGCTGGGCGTGTTCTAGGGCGTCTTCACAAATTCGAATCTGGCCAACCAGAAGCCGGAAAAATTACCCTGGTGGTGGTCGCGAGAAACGAAATTATTAAGTGCGTCGGAGTAACTCTCGGTGACTGAAAATATGGTGCACGTGATGTTTCTATCACGGCCATCCAAAATCATGGCGGAAGAGCGCGACTAGCGGAACGATCGACATAATAAACGCCAGGTGCCGAAGGGCGGGAGTCTGTCGTCCGAGCGGTCACACACTGTCCGAGCAAAACAAAGTTCGAGCGGCACATTCGTTACTTACATCTTTATGAATTATCATAATCGAAACATCACGTGCAGCATATTTTCAACCATGAAGAGTTACTACATTTAACCCTTACGTTCTTATTAAAACTGTTCTCGCTACCACCGCTAGAAATTTTTTCGGCTTCTGGTTGGCCAACAGAACATGCCAAGCCCTCTATCTGCGTCTGGTGCACACCCTGACTCTGCCCGCTCCTCGCATTGACCACTCGCCCCGATACGATCAAACCCGCTCACGCAACTCGGCAAATGATGCATGGATTATGTGCGGCCGCAATGAGTTGGCCATGCACTGTGAGCACGCATTGGAAACGAGCGCTTCGTCACCATTCGGAGTGTACTCGGATCAAAACGCATTCCACACGAGTGTTGCGTCAGAGCTCGGCGCTAGCTCGGAACCAATCACGGACTTGACGCCGGAAGCGACGAGACCAACTAATGGCGGCTGCGCACAATCTATGCATCATTTTACATTTTGGGAAAGGGTCTATTCTCGCTCTCTATCCCCGGCCCTTTGGCCTTCCACCCTGCATATGCCTGCGAGATTTTTTCCGGACGACGGCGACCACGGCAAGATTGTCTTTCGACCGTTACTCGCCGTCGCTGGACATGGTCGCCAGCGGGTCGCAGTCAAAGTGAACAGCTTCCAAGATCCTTTGATAACGATCACTCTCATAGCTGCTGCGTTCAGTGTCGAAGACCTCGACGAAGCGAGCGACGCCGTAGACTTGCCATAGACGTAATCGTCACGGAGCAGGAGCGGATTT
This sequence comes from Ixodes ricinus, assembly GCA_037355805.1. NCBI lineage: Eukaryota > Metazoa > Arthropoda > Arachnida > Ixodida > Ixodidae > Ixodes > Ixodes ricinus. Next base: position 107,571 of record JAZHYW010024353.1, on the reverse strand, counting down.
AAAGGGGGGTCCGGATGTCCTGACCCCCCTCTTGATTTCTGCCTGTGTAAAATTTAGGGTGTGAAACGAGGGAGAGGGAAAGGGGTTCCTAAACAAATGATACGCTGACCAACACCTGACTCCCCCCTCAGAGAATTCCGGCATCCGCCCCTGTCACGGAGTGGGCTATCGCACATAGCACGTGGAGAGAAAGCTTCCGCCTGCAGAGCCCATAGGTCCTGGGCTCAATCTCCACCCCTGCCCGTTCCGATCTGGATGATCACCGTAACGGCGTGCGGTCGTGTATCACTACTGCGTGATGCGTTAAAGACCCCAGGCTAGCGGTTATACTGCACTAGCTAAATTTCCCATTGACAGCGAATGGTCCAGACGCCCGTTGGGGATCACTGACTTCACGAAACATATACACCCAACACGATTACTTTCACCTGAAAACATGTAGGAAAATCCGGCGAGAGTGACGGGCCAGGCCGCCTGTTCCCTGGTGACGTGGAACGACTGCAGACTGCCCGCAAAGACAACTGCCGTCGAACGCATCATGCCGGATCCGAAGACGTTCATCCAGCAACATGCCGCAGCAACCAGCCACCGGTCGCCCTACCGCGGGTCCCATCGAATTCAGGTAGCGCGGCCGGTGCAACAGCAGAAGCGCGAGTGAGCTTTGGTAACGATCCTTGCGGGGGAGGCCACCAAGTATTACACCTAAATGGCGGAGCCAGAGTATCACAGGCTTTCGCCGCCAACTCCTCATTGGCGGAAAAAAAAATGGGGCTCATAAATGATGCAAGGACAAGCAGATGTCGCTATACGAGCACTACAGGCGTGCGAGTTTGAGGGGAGAGGTTGGGTTCGGCGCACTCCCTGCTGCAGCGCCGCGACAACGTCGACAGCTGGGATGAAATAGGGTAAACCATTGCGCTAGGAAGCCATTTTTTTGTTGCTTCTTTTAAAGAAACGTGCGGCGTAAGAAACCCTATGCATCTCATCATTATAGCTCCGGCAGCCAATGAGAATGCAGCGTTAGCCAATAATAACGTCGAAGAACCAAACACGAAGCGAAAAAGGTCGTAATTCACGCCCTTTAAAGGGATACTGAAGCGAAACTTGAAATACACCTATTATGGTCAGAAATAGGTTTAATATGATCAATGATATCCGTAAATCATAATCGCGCGTTTGTATTTTGAACGGATGGCTATATTTTTCACCCTGAGGGGCCCGATTGGGCGCGCGCTCGAAAATCAGCCATCGGAGAGCGCGATGCGTCTTGGGATATTCGGCGCATTCGTGACGTCACTTGTGCCAGACGGGAAAGGCTACGGCGTGGATGTTGTGGTTACGAGCGTTGCCACTTGGTGGCGCGTCGACGATTTACGACCTGTGACAACGTGGCCGTTTGAGATGTGCAAGGGCTGCGCGCACGCTGCACCACGGCAAGTCGGCAACCACGGCACCACTGACAAAACCAGCTCTGAGGCCGGATTCTCAAAGCGAACTTACGACGAAAAAAGTGCGTACGACAAATTTGAAAGAAAACCCGTATTCTCGAAACGAAATTGTCGTAACTTTTGCGCAGGTTACGACAGAATCCTACGACAGCTCCGAAGCTGTCTTACGCACTTTTTACGATCAAATCAACATGGCCGACAGCGTCGCTCAGTCACTTGGTCGCGACGACCAACGGACATTTATTTTTCTACGTGCTCTTCTCGCGCGTCCCGACTTCAACCAGCAAGAAAAAGGAAGGAGTACTTGAAACAGACCACGACGAACAAGAACGCTGGATCCACAAACACCCGAGAAGAGCTACAACGACCACGATTCCACCGACCAAGCGAGCTCGGCAGAATATAGTAGGCCTAGCAGCAACATCGACTCGGCGCACCGTTGCTCCGGCGGTCCTTGGCCAAGACCGTCTGCCCACGACCGGCTGGCCTGCTGAGTGGAATATGCCCGCGCGACCCTTGTGGACCCTTCCCGGATGAATAGTTTGATCCCTGAACTAAATTTCAGAGGTCAATCTTTTCCCCTTGTCATCTCGATCTCCTTGTTTTCCGAGGCAGCGGTGACGAACGCTGTCGTCGAAAAGGAACTCTCATTGATTCTATCTCCTTGTTTTGTGTGATATAGAGCTCAAATAAACGCCATACGGATTACCTTCGCAACACGGTATGTACACTTTGTTATTAGTATGCCATTTTTATTCTGACACGACGCTACGTCACTGTCGAGCTATAGCAGTTCGTGGGAGCTACGCGATGTCGGTCCAACCTTTCTTTGCCGAGTGTCACGTCAGTATCGAGTTGCAATCGTAAAAGATCGGTCCAGAAGCGCGTATCGAAACGCGGTCTAACAGAGCGAATCCAGCACTTCGATCCAACGCGCGCGTCCGCTCCGAGTGTGAACAGGTATTTGCGTGGCTCTTGCTGACACTCTCGTAGTTCAAACGTATCTTTTCTAACGTCGGCTCGCAGCTCGCGACTCGCAGCAACTAATACCGGCCGTGCCAGAAGCGTGCTCGCGTCGTGTCGCGCAAAGAGCCGCAACGAGAACGAGCTCACTGTGGCCAACTACGCTTTGGCTTTCTCCGCCAAGGCTTTGCAAACGCGTTCAGGCCTAGGCTAATTCTGCCGGCACGCCGTATTTCCGCAGAACGGCGCTGCTCCTATGCCACAAGTGATGTCACGAGAACTTCCCACCATCCACCAGATGTGAATTTGAAATCGTTTAATTAGGTTTAAAATTAGTTCTCCTGTGTTTTACAGCGCGATATTGATATTTCCGAGGTGGTGCCTCTCCCTAGCCCATATTTATGCAAAAAGATCGGCGCTAAAATTTCGTTTCAGTACCCCTTATAAGCGTAACTGCAAAGAAAAAAAAGTGTTTTTTTTTAAACAGCTTAATTGGGACAAGCATGTCACAAAACAAATCTTCCGCGAAAAAACAAATTTTTTTGCTAGCAATATTTACGTCCACAGGACGTTATTTAGTCGGGGTCACAACCTCTCCACATTTGAAACATCCCGCTCTTTCGACCCCGCGCAGGAGAACCACGCCCCGCCCTCACTCTTGGATTTGCTCTTTTTTGTTGACTTGGCTGCTGAGGCTGCTGAGCTGAGCGTCTCGACTTCCGGTGAGATCTGGCAACAACGCACGTTAAACATGGCGCCGGTATTGTTTTGGTTTGATGGTACACGAGAATAGAGCTGTAAAGAGAAGCTGCGTGGTATGCGAGCACATAGCGAAGACGTGACCGGAGAAGTTCCCCCGTGATGTTCCCGGGAGACGTAAAGTATCATTCGTAATCGTCGTGTGTGCTTGGAGGGTCCACGAGTACGCAACAACAAGCCAACGTTAACGACAGCGCTGCGTTGACTTCGGCGATCTCGTTCTGTTTGGTGCACCACGGCGATGCGACAAAGACTGAAACGTTCGTGGTGTGTAGTGCGCTGCTTGGAAGCAGACACCGCACACTAACACGGCGCGCAGATTGGTTGTTGTGGGGTTCAGTCCGTCGTCGTCAGCTGATCCAGTCAAACTGGTGCCGGGAGGACGCAGCGAGCGTTTTTAAAAGTAAATCTTCCTTCGTTCCGTTTTAAAATGTGGAAGATTCCCGACGCAATCCGTGAGTAAAAAGCTGCGGGCGTTTTCAACAAAATTACGTCGTTTTAATTGAACAATGAACTCCGAATTGTTGTCCTAAATCTGCCGTTTTTATGCTTCTTGTTGTTGAACTGCGTTTGCACAGCGACGTGTTGCGCTCATCGTGCGGTGTGAATACATTTGAGCAAGATTTCGTACCTGCCCACAGATGCTTGAACTGAGACTATTTTTTACGTATTCAACATAGTGCTTTTTTATGTTGTGTGTCTAGTCGCGGACGTTAGGTGCACCCGGTGCGAATCTCGACGGCCTCCGGAGCGATATGACGAGAACGTAACTGGACACGTTTGTCGCTACGCGAGCGCCCGACTGCCTCCAGCCAAATGGCATTCCTTTCGGGGCGACATGGCTGCTGGAAGGCCCGCTGTCAGGGATCACTCACCTGACATCTCGAAAAGTCGTCATTTGCACGCGCCAGCAAGCAGACAAAAAAAGTATGCTAAGTAAACAAAAGTTCAAACGAAAGAACCGCGCTATGAAAGCGAAAACCCCGCGTCGCTTCCTATCACTAATACCTGCGACAGCTGCTAAACACCACACTACTTCACTTCAAGAAGTCTCACTCAAGCACCTGGGTCAGCACGAAACACCAGATCACTTCGGCGAAACGATTAGTCAAAGTAGGCGAGACAGGCGGGAGCAGAGACTTCGGCGGCCATGAAAGAATGGCGAAGCTTTTGTTTGTTATGGTATCAATCCAAGCGGAAGTGCCCGCCTTGTAAACCTTTTGTAAAGAATAATAACTCTCATCACATGGGTTATTCTTTAAACGAAAAATATGCCGCTCAATAAGGAATTGCAATATATAACAAAGGTTCAACAACCAAGATCTAAGCTGTCAATCAAACTCTTAGCCAATGAGAAGTATAGCAGCCGATCGGGACTGACGTCACGGAATCCCAACTTCGTGGCGCGCGATTTAAAACGGACGAAATAGCCGCAAACTAAAATCAGTCTCACACAATAAATATTGCTGTAAATTTTTTTTTCTCGCGGAAAGTTTCGCTTGTACGACATGCTTGTCCCAATTAGGCTGTTTAAAAACAACTTTTTTTTCCTTGGCAGTTACCCTTTAAAGGGCAACTCCGCTTCATTTTTGATATTTAGAAAACTATGCAGCCCTCTTCAGTATCATATAGGAAGACCCCATGTCAAATATTACGATCTAATTCCGTCTATATATTTAATAAACTGGCCAGCAAACTTTCAAACGAGCCAAGTCGCCGAAATCTGCCAACTCTAGCGTGCGACGTGAGGCGCAATCGTCAGCGCAGTCAATGCGACGGGGTTGGAGCGGCCAACGTTGAACCACTACGCCAAAGGCATGACTACGTCATTCTCACGTTTTGGTTGTTTTTACTTCTCGGAGCGAAATTGAACGATGACGTCATGAGTTTCTCCTCCCGGTGTTGGCTCTACGGCGTCCACGTGATCACCGTAACGCGGATGCGCTAGTTTGCGCTGCCCTGCGCGTTTATCGCATGTCCGGTTTCTCCGCTCCCCCCTCTCCTCTTTCGTGTTCTCCCCTTCCCCCTCTCCCCCGGGCCATCACCATCCTCGCCATGCGAAGCGACCTACCCGCGTCGCGTGTCCTGTACCTCGCGCCTGCGAACGTCACAAGACCACGTGGTTCGACGTGACGTGGCCATGACTCTGAGGACACGGGACCAATGTTGCCTGACGCAACCGAAGTTTCGGTTTCGGTATCGGCTGATGTTTAAATTAAGATTACACAAATAATATTCAACATTTCGCGAATCCGAAGACGTAGAGCTGTTGAGTAGTACTTTGTGAAATGGAATCACATGTAAGCCTAAATTTTTCGGAATTGAGCGGAGTTGCCCTTTAAAGGACACGTGCAAAGGAAGAAAACATTTTTTTTAAAGAGCCTAGATGGAAAAAGAATATTATAAAACGAATTTAAAACGAAGAAAGAAAATGTAGAGCTGTACGGCACAAAACGAATTTGTAGTTGGCGCTTGCGGGAGCCGCCACTGGTCACGTGGTAAACCTGTGCGCCGCCGCCGCCTTCAGTTTCTGACCGGCGCACAGGTCTATCACCTGGTGCTTGCGATCCATCAGGAGCTTCCTTTGGGCTCTAAAAGTTACTTATTAATCTTAGATTTTTTGTTGCACTTCAAACGAAGATGAGTAAGTAACTTGTAAAGCCCATTTGAAGCTCCCGAAAGAACGGAAGCACCACGTGACCATAGCGGCCACTTTTTCGCGGGCTCCCGCGGGCGCCAACTACTAATTCGTTTCGCGCCGTAAATATAGTTCACTTTTTTTCCCATTGTAAATTCGTTTTACGACATTCTTTTACCATCTAGGCTGTTCTATTTTTTTCCCCCCTTTGCATGTGTTTTTTAAAGTTGCGAGTGACGTTTCGCAGCACACGTGCGCTGGCTCGAGCATTATTTTAACAACCGAAAAATACTATAGTGCAATGGACGGAAAAGCTGTGTAACGGCGCTGGAGCGTGACGGCGCTGGAGCAACAAATGTGCGATAGCAACCTACGGCTCTCGACGTCTTTGGATGATGGGTAACAGCCCGCAGGGCGGAGAGGATGCAGAGTTTCTCTCGGCAAAGCATAAATGCAAAAAAAAAAAGAGAAAAACATGCAAACGGAGATACAAAATGTGCACGTACAGTTTTCAACAATGTGAAATACCCGTTCGACGTGGATGATAATAATAATAATAATATTAATAATAATAATAATAACAATAACAATCAAGAATCAACAATCCGCTTTGTTTGGTGCCTAGGAACGACCTTTCGGTCTCAGCACTAGCACACCCATACACTTTCTGGGTGATTTCAGATAAGATCGACCAAAAAGGTGGCTGGTCGACATTTTTAAATCAACTGACGTTTCTATATGCCATTGTCTAGGGTCTGGTATAAACAAAACCAAAGTTACTTTTGACCAGAAAAAAAAATTTAGGGACAGGAAAAATTGTGAGGCATGAAGAGGTGGACAGTTGCATTAACGCGCACTGATGGAGGGGGCACGTTTGAAAGTGAATAACTAAAACGATAAAATTGAGAGAATTTTAATACTTTTTAGAAACAAACTATGGGTACAGTTTACTCGTAATATATAGTAATTATATTTATTTCAATTATATTTCGTTTTTTTTTAAATTGCAAAACATGCCTGCTCGAACGACAAATGGCAAAATTTGGAGGCCTGTATCTTAGGAAATAATTTAATGATTATCATATACTTTTCAGACAGTATTCTACTTATATATGGCTATTATTTAAATATATATAAGGTATCTGAGTTATATGATAGTCGTGATATATTTAGGCAAACATGGGGAAAAATCATACAACGAAAAATTCTGATGCAAATTAAAAAAACACCACCTTAATTTTTTTTATTTTAAATTTAAGTACCCTGTCATACTCTATTTCGGCATTCATTTTTATTAAAGACATGTTGCATTATTTGATTGTGAAGAAAGGCACAACTCCCTAAAGTAGGGTCCTTTTTCAAAGCCTACACTTAGCAGTGCCCTATACAAGAAGTGACTCTGAGTTCCAGTTCCAGCAGTTCCAGGAGACGGCACAATGCCCTAAAGAAGATTTTGGGGAACCGCACTAAATTGTAAGATTGGCCAACAATGTTTTTAACTTTCTACTTGTATTGGCGTTGAAGACACTCCCCGGATGTTTATTGAAAACGAAGGGTACATAGTTGGACCGAACTCTTTTGCCGTAACGCGTAACACATGAGGGGGTCATAAATCGTGGTGTGCAGCGAAGACTCCTTCGATGTACAAAGGGGCGCTTAAAGTCATTACTCCAGAAATGTCGCAGCACTACAGTTTGCAAAAAAAAAAAGAGAAAAAAAATGAAAGTCGTTTACAACTCCCTGTAACGCCGAATTAGAGCGCAGCTCTTGAGGAGGAGGAGGGAAGGCTACTGAGGGGAGGGTATGCCTCTGCTCCCTCTCCTCACCTCCTCATCCTGCCTGCTACTCCTCCCTCCGAGCGGCGTCGGCGTCGCCGTCGGCGTAACAATGAGGTCACGTGACCCTCGTGACGTCGCGTGACCTCACGTGACGTCATGGGGGTCACGTGACCTCACGGGGGTCACGTGAATTCGCAGGGGTTACGTGACGTCACCGGGGTCACGCGACCAGTCACGTGACCCCCGTGACGTCACGTGACCCCGCGCGGACGCGTCGTCTGCATATTGAAAGATGGCACAGCTAGACACTCTGGTGGAAATATCGTTTACATAGAGGTTAAAAAGTAACGGTGACAAGACAGATAGATCCGTGGGAGACACCAGCCTTTATCATTACCTGTGCACTTTTAAAATGCCCGACAGATATGATTTGGGAGCGATCGATAAAAAAGTTTTTAAGTGTATTAAAAAAGGGGCCACGGAAGCCGAAATTGAGTTTCTGAAGGAGCAGTTTGTGGCTAACCGTATCGTAGGCTTTCGATATGTCCAAGAAAAGGGCACAGGAAAAAAGGTTGTTTTTAAATGCGCTAAGAACTAAATCAAAAAAGTCTTCTAGCAGAAGCTGTGTGCTTCTTCCTGCCACGAAGCTATACTGGCTACGGGAAAGAAAGTCAGAGCTATCAATGAAACTAGACATTACAATGAACAGATGTTTTTCATGTATTCCCCGATGCATGGCAGGATTGAAATAGAACAATAGCATTCGTGCTTATCCGCCGTTCCTCCCTTAAAAATCTGTTATAACCAGCGCCGTTTTCAGATCTGCAGGTATGACACCGGACAACAAAAAACTATTCATCATGCATACAAGGACCTCTTTGATAGCGTCAAAATTTCGACACAAATCGCCAACACGGATGTTATCAAATCCAGGCGCCTTGTTTCTTCCTATACCAAAGACAATAAAGCACAATGTGCATATGTCAAGAGACTGTAAAAACGCAGAGGCCGACACTCCGAAGTCACCACTCAAATTGGCTGCCTGACACATCACCATGGTCCTTGCGATACCTGATGAAGCCGAAAAAAACATGCTGAAATCATTTACGACTGATTGCAAATCCATTCTAAAGAGCCTCCGCAGAGATGTCGATGACTGGCTGTTTCGATGCGCATCCTCTGAATTCGTTAATAAGGCCCCATGTTACTCGCGCATTTGACCTTGCTTCGAAAAACTTTTTCTGGAAATAACGTCGTTTTGCAGACCTGATAAGCGCGTTTACTCTGTTTCTTGCACATGTAAATTCCGCCCACTTATGTTAATTGGCGCACGGCGAGAACGCACCCATAACGCTTCCTTAGGTTTTAATGGCTACCATAATGTCAGTATTAAACCAAGGCTTGTATGACCTGTGCCTGAAAGTGACCTTTCTTTTAATCAGTGTACAATGACTGTTAAGTTCCAACAAAAGCAGGGTGCCGACTAGATGGTGCAGCGGATTGCAGCAACCCAGTCGAACGCAGCGACCAACGCATCACATTTTACCGTGTCTGTAATTGCAACACGCGCAGATTCTGCACTTTTCTCCTTTAGCTTTCCTGTCGGATGTTCGAGGTGACAGCCAAGAAAGTAATGGTCGGGGAGAGCATTTCTGTAATGACTGAAGATTTCACCAAGACAGCAGGAGCCCCAACATTAATGTGATCAATGCGAGACACTACCAGTCTCCTAGACAGAAGTTCTTCCCTTGTTGGGAGGCTAATAGTGCTTTCAATCTCATATTCGCCCAAAGGCGTTAAGTAATCACAAACTATGGATTTGCTGGATTTGAGAGCATCGATGTTGAAGTCTCCAACCAAGCAGATCTGCCACTTCTGAGGCGTAGTTGCGTAAGCAGTACTTGAAGTTCAGCGAGAAAAAGTGAAATTATTCTGCCGAAGGGGCCTGTATACACTGCCAACAGAAATAACGGAAAATCGGAGCCTAAAATTTTAATAGCACACAAGCGTGTTTAGTAATGTCGGAACGGTCATTTAGATCATCTGAAGGCGATCATAATATGTGCGTGATGCCTCTATTACACCGAGGTCCGAGTGACGAGTGGAGCATGTTATAGGTTTGTTTCCAAGTGATGCGAAAAATAATAACTATCCATTCGTCTCACGACATTCCTGTTTATACTTCATACAAAGTAAGACATTCGTAGTATTGAAAAAATTTAGACAGTCTCTCAAAGGGTTGGTTAGTATGATGACTATAGGGCACGCCGCGTACGATTCCTATTACTCTTCTTTGAGGAAAGAATAGTTTCTGGATATTAGTTTTGTTTGTCATATCCTAGCCTAAATTACAGTAATTCAGATGGGATACCAACATGAGTTACATAAGAAACTTAACTTGAGTGAAGGGACATGACGATGTCTGTGTAATATGGTAATATACCACTGAAGCACGAGGGATAGATATGATATATTGTCAATATATTCAGTCCAAGCCACGTGCTTCGTGAAAGTCACCCCCAAAGTTTTAAACGTACTATTTTAATAAGATGGGAGTCATAATAAATATCACTTGGAAGATCAATATTCTTTTTTTTTTAGTTACAAAAGATGACATTAGTTTTATTTTATTTTATGTTATTTGCACTAGCCCATATTTCGAGATGTTTTATGGTGTCATTGGCTACACGCAAAAGCTCATTACAAGTTTCAGCTGAGAAAAAGAGGCTGGTGCCATCTACGTAAGTCATGCATTACTTTACCTGCTGCGAAACGTTAACAATGTCGTTAAGATGTATGTTAAAAGTAACGGCCCCAGTGTGCTGCCTTGTGGTACTCCAAATTTAATTACTTGTATATCGGAGGAGTAATTGTGTACATTAACAAATTGGTGCCGATTTTCTAGGCCCGATTTGATAAGAAGAAGCCCCCTCTAATGCCTTAAATTTCACGTTTTCGAACGAGCACCTCTTGATTCATGTAATCGAATATTTTTGTAAAATCAATAAATATCGCCAGGACTACATTCTTCGCTTCAATGTTGCGTATCATAAATTCTTTTGGTCCAATAAAACAAGTTCCGTAGAGCTTTTTTTTTCTTAAGCCCGAGTTGGAATTTTGTAATTATGTTATGTTTATCTATAAATTTGATAAAACAATTATTAATAAATTTTCTAAACCCTTTCAAAACATCGCAAATGCCTGCCGTTGTTTATATTATTTCTATCACCTTTTTTTCTACGAAGAACCACCACCTCAGCTATTTGCAATTTTGGGGGAAATGTGGCCGTTTCTAAACAAGGATTAAAAATATAGGCCAGATAGCGGCCGATAATGTCCAGAACATGTAGAACTGGACGCATGTGTATACCATCGGCGCCACAACCATAACTGATGTTCACGGTGCGGAATACTGACACCACCTCTTCTTCAGTTACCGGATCTGGATAAATGGTATCTTCAATATTGCGGCCACGCGAGCAGCGCTCCGCCTCTGAAGAAAGGCCGGCGCTGAAGTATGTGGCAATAACAGTCGACTGCGTGTTGTTGAACAAGTGTGTTGTGTCATTCTCAGAGGGTGGTAATAGATCCCTTTCGAAAGCCAGGTGTGGATTATTTGAAGGTCGGAACCACTGCACAATGGCGGCACGATTGCATCGAGGAAAATGCAAGTCATTCCATAAGGTAGCGAACGTCGGGGTCCGGCCAACACTACGAGCTGACGAGCCAATCAAGCCGCATCGAAGGTGCAACGTCACTGCGATCATCACCTTTTTCTGTGGGTGATTTTTTGTTTGTTTTTAGGTGTGCCGTGACGTTGAGGTTTTCGTCCCCCATTGTGCAGGGATTTCATAGCTGTCCAATAGAGGGCAGTATTTCGAAAGGGCTTTGGCTAGGTGGCGTAAGCTACCGCCCGATCCAAAGGGCTCCAGCCGTATTCATCCATCCATCCATCCATTCTGGGAATTCTGCTCTCGACCAGTATAGCATAGAGAAATATAGTACTACGTAAAGAGTGGCCACTCAAGCCGTTTCGCGGCCCAGGAGTTAGGGACTCTACTGGCCGTTAGTAGGCGCAACAGTGCCACTTATTTTGAACTTTTGTCAGATATATAATATTAATAAATAACTTCATTGTATAGAGTAAACTTTTAAAATTATTACGAACTTTGAAAACTTTCAAAAACGACTTCAACGGCTGTGGCTATGGCTGCGGCACGACGGTTGGCTTCGGAGCCGTGGACTCGACGGAGGGGGCGGATACTTCGGCTGCTTGGTCTGCGTCTCTTGCCTCGTTGTGTGGGTTGAGTTGGTTCCGCGGCTTGTTGTCTCGTGCGGGTTTCTAGTCATTCTTCCGTTGCGGTCAGTAATGTGACTGTAGTTTCTTTGTTTACGGACATTTGCATTCGGTTACTGAATTTAGAAGCCACTGGGCCTGATTGTTCTTCTATTGTTGCTGTATTAGTCAGATGGTCATATGTGCAAGCGCTTTTCATGGAACTTGAAAGGTAATTTTTTTTAATGCCCTCCATCCTATTGCATTTGTCGTTGTAAGTCTCGCTGTAATACAGTACTTTTTTGTGTTGCACTGTTGACGCGTTATTCATACATTTTGCATGTGTATTCTTATTTTTGCAATGTATGAATAACATACATCACTCATTGTCTTCAGAGTTGATGTTTGTTTTGCTTGTCATAGTTACGAAAATAAATACTTTTGTGTGTCAATCCCTGGTGTCGTCCCATGTCGTCCCTTCAAGAGAGTTAGCACAAATGTGAAAATATCCTTTTCGGTGTGCGGTCAGTTTGAATTATATGTAGCGCTGGATGACTTTTCTTCTGCAGTACAATTAAGGTGTGCTTATAAAACAATTATATTTTAAACAAAAACCATGGTAGTTACAATAACACTGACTCTTTAAACTAGAGGGCGCATGCTACTACCCGATACAAAAATACCGCCAGAATTCGCCTTGAATCCATTCATTCATCTGGCCAGCGGTTACTGCGTGTATCCATCCATTAAACACTGAACTAGGGACTATACTGGCCGCTGGGTGCGCTCGCTGACGCTGAATTGGGCCGCTGGGGCCTATGGAAGTGTCCGCTCTTTACGTAGTACTATATTTCTCTATGAGTATAGCGTGAGACTCGTTCGAGCTGACGGCTACGAGGGGTGAGTGACTTTGTTTTAGAACGTTGGTTGGGACTATAGTCCGTTTATTTAATTTAAAAGGTTAAAGTCGGGAACTGAAACACGGACTAAACAATAAGTGCGTAAAACAAGGACTGATACAACTGATTTCATGGAAGAAACGCTCTCAGGGGCCAAACTATTGACGAGGTCTGGTAAGAGAGCGAATGAAAAGACGGAGAGAGTAGTAGTTTTCTATGGGTGTGTTTTCATCAGCGTTCCTTGTCAAGAACGCGGATGAAAAGTCGTGAGCATGCCGTTGTTTTTTTTTCTGCTGGGTAAGGAAATGTCTTACTTAGATGACTTCATATAAGGCTGCCAATATGTGATCGGCTCGTGGCATGTAATCGGTATGTTGAACGACAGTCTGGCTGAGTGAATCTTTCTACAATAAAATCAGTTGCCTGTCTTTGTCGTACGTGTTTATTGTTTCGTCCGAGTTTCAGTTCGCGCTTTTAATCTTTTAGAATAATTTGTTTTGCTGGTCTTTGCGTGCTCCAGTTGTTTTGTTTCCAACACAAGGCTTGTTTGGCCACAATGCGCAAGAATTTCCGCTACCAGTCGCTACTACCACTCATTTTCTGGAAAAAAAAAACTTTTGGCCCCACGCGCTTTTGAAGCCGCGAAAGCGAATGAATGTAAATATGTTATCACGCGCCTTTCAAACGCTACGCTCACGTCTCGCTTATCGCCGTTCAGCATATCTGTGACAGAATCAAGTCGCTTGTATTTGGATAGAATAAACCGCACCGCCTTCCAGTGAACTTTTTCGAGTTCATCAATTCGATCTTTTCCAAAGGGGTCTCATACCGATGCAGCGTACTCCAAGGTTGGCTTAATATACGTTGTGTAGGTCCCTGGCTAGGCGCGGGTGCCCAAATTGTAAAAGATAAACGAATGGAGAAAAACGGCCGAATCATCAACCGTTTTTTTTTTTTGTAGGAATAATTTTGAAATTTTTGTAGTATCTGGATGTGGGTTCGAGGGTTCTACATTTTATATCCCTCCTTTAGTTGGGGGTGCGTTGTCCTCAAAACGTTTCCTGGAGAGGCGCGAGTGTACAATATTTCAAAAGATGAACGAATACGTAAAAAACAACCAAACCGTGGCAAACTTCGAGGCGATGATACTCGATATGCGTTGAGTTTTGATGAGTTGGCATATGGACACGAATGATAAAATCGTCAATCGTGTTTTCGCAGCGCCAGCCTTGAGCCTTTTGCACGAGTTTTAACTTTAGCGTACCACCGGGCTTCCCATGTACGTCGATTCTTTCTAAATTTTTACTGATTTGGTGGTTTTCGATGGCGCTCAGCAAGTTTATATTTTGAACAATGTTTATAGTTTACTATTTAAAACTGTGCGACGAATTTTATTTAATTATTCAAATTATCGTGACGATTATAGTCACTCATGTAATGTCCCTCTGGTCGTGTAACTTGAGTGACTATACTGCTTTAGTGTAGCCGTAACCGATTTTTAAGAAGCTTAAAATAAGCACCCTGTATACATAATATAAATGTGTTAAATATTGTAGAATATTCTTACGTGGTGTAAATGCTGCAGAAGCGATAGTTTCTATACTTCCTTTAAGCTTATGTAGAGACGCAGCAGACGCTACGAGAAATGGGACCATTCTAACGATGTTAAAACGTCAGTGGGAGTTTTTTGTTTAGAAGGTGCGCGAGCTGCTCAACAGGAACAGCGAGCTCTGGGCCGTGGAGGTTCGGACGGTGAAGCTGGAGGGCGATCTGGCCGCGAGGGACGCCCAGTTGGAGGCACGAACGGCAGAGGAGCTGCGCCGCGCTGTGGCCGCCCTCCCGCCCAGGGGGATAAGGAGGCTGAGGAGCTGTGCCACTCCCTCTGCCAACGGAACGGGGAGCTCGACGCGACGCTCCTCGCGACAACGCGGATCTGCGAGCTCGGCTCCAGGAGGAGGAACGGGTGGCCGGGGAGCGTATGGCTGCAGGAGGCCCTCGTGCGGTGTCTGTGGCCGGCAAGGAACGGAATGCAGGCCTACGAGAGTCCCTGGCCCTGGAGGAAGCGCGACTGGCCGCTGGCGAGGAGGCGCCTTGGCTGCCGCCAGGAGCGACTGGGAAGCCGAGGCTGTGGAGCGGCGCCAGCTGGAGCACGCGCTTGTAAAGCGGAATGGGGTGAGTGTCCTCTGTTTTGTGGCCTTCGACTGCCGGTTAGAGGGAGAAGGGCCATCCTCTAACCGAAAGCATCTTGAGGAAGGGCATCCCGAGGAAGGAAGCAACCATCCTCTTCCATTCGTGACCGGAGTATGGTTGCTTCCCTCCTCGGCAAGCTGCCCGCTTCTGCTCCCGGCTTTTGGATACTGCTAGACGGACGGAACTCTGCTTGCTCTATTAGAACTTCCGCAAACTCTTCTGAAATGAAATGAAATGAAATCTTTATTTCCAGAAATTTACTCTGGCAGGCCTCCAGACAAAAAGCTATTATATGGTAACTTGACGGGGTTTGGCGCCCTAAAGCAAAACAAACATAGCAATCTGGCTGAAAAGTGCTATACATTGAAAAGACTCGTTATACAGCATATAGAGTTTCTCTTGCCAACTAGGCATGTACTTAAGTAACAATAAACAGAGTAAACAAGTCAGAGCGCAGGAACGTTCGGCAGCAAGCATATTATGCAAAAGCGAGAAAAAGAAAAATGTCATACAGAGACATCCGCGTTAGATAAAACACTGATACAATTCAGCTCTAGTCAGAGAGTATATATCTGTTTTCTAGATGGTACCTGTTGAGTAGAGATCATCTCAGCCGGCTTCAATATTCACCGCCGTCAGAAGAGGAGCGGGTTCATATTCTGTGAGCTCGCTAGGGGCTGCAAGCAAGATGTCTCGAACATAAGCGGCCATCCGCTCACGCTTCAGTGCTGATCTGTCCGTCTGCTGCGTCGTGATGCGCAAAACGTCGGCACATACACCGGATGTTGAGACATCCTCTGTTTGCAAGCCCCCACTTGTGACGGATCAGACTGCTTTTACTCAGCAAAACACCATCACATCCGAGACCAAGCGCGCGCTGCGCTCATTCTTTTTGCCTCTTGTACCATCAACCGGCGGAGCGCCTGCTGGTTCTTCAGTCATTCTTTTGTTTGGATTTGTTTGTCTAAGCATTGTCCCCATCAATCCACCACCCCCTTCCTGTGTATGCCACTGGCCGTCTTGGGTAATACATAGTGGAAGAACTTAATGCAATGATTTACACGACAGAACCAAGCAATATAAGACAGAAAAACAAAAACGAAGAGCTACGAAACAACAAAACAAGACCATCCAAGAAACAGCCTAAAAAAACTGTCCCAGTCAAATTGGGAAACAATCTGTCGGTTGAACTTGCGCAGGCATATACAACATATTCAAGCTGCAACGTGTGTAGGGCAGAAAAAGACTCGGGTGGAGCACAGACAGTTGAAAACGGCTTGCCTCCATTTCACCTTACGATCAACCGCAGATGACTGCACACGGCGTCGAAAATGATCTAGTGCCACGCGAGTGTCACGTGGCCTTCAGAATGGGAGCAGTAGCGACTCGCGTAGTCGTGCGATGCATTAGCCGGGATTGCGTCGGATATGCGGTTCATCATAAAGCCTGCAGTCATCGTACAAGCGACAAGGTGTTCGCACCAGACACGATGATTACCTGCGGTCACGTCTCACGGATGTTCGAACGTGTCTGCAGTCTGCTTTTGTATATGACCGAATGTGACGGGACCATCGAACGAGGAAAGCTCCAGGCACTGTCTGCAGATTGTGTGATGTGTTGAGGTGAAACGTCACCGTCTGAGCGTGCCTGTCTTTTCCAACCGCAGCGGACCCCCGGCAAGAGGGCCGCCCACGCGTCCCCGGTGGCGTCGTCCCCCAGGCCTCCAACGCGGATCTGGTCCCCGCCAGGGGCGGCGTGACACGCCGGGCGGCCGTTTCCAAGTCCAGCGACGAGGACCCCGACGACTGCAAAGTGCAGTAGCCTCTCGTGCCTCGCTGCCCTCGACCGCCGAGACGGCTGGGGAGCGGCGCTCTCGGAGTCCTAGCTTCCAGTCTTGCGCTAGGGCTTTAAGAAAAAAACACATTTTAGGTTTTTAGATATTTTTACCTACTTTTTAACCCTTCGTATTATTAATATATTTAATACCCGCTAGGCTATTTGAATATCTAACACAACGAGTGCCTGAGAAATAAAACTAGCGAATTAAAATTGCACAACCATTAAGTGATATTAATCACATTCAATTGAGCCATATCTCGTTTAGCGCAAACAGTAGGCTCAGGATATTTCAAAATCGGATATTTAATACCTCTGGTTAAGTCAAACGAATCTCAAAACTTGGGTTGTCCCGTTACGTTTTCGATGTATTCATAAGCCGCTTAATTCGAACATCGTTTGTGTGTAATTCATACCTTTTGTTCTCGCGGCCCCGTTGAGCGCATTTTTTTCGGAGCGCCGCTGCACTGCGGAGAAGCAGCACCTGTGAAGCTTGCTTTTGCGGGTGTTGCTTCTCCGCAGTGCACCGGTGCTTGGTAAGAAGCGCACTCAACGGGGCTAAAGCAGAGCATATAGACCAAGACGCGGCACTGACGTCACGCAGCTGCGGTGGCGCTGTCGACGGCACGGCGCATGCGCAGAAGTTTCACTTCAGGCGAATTCGGTTTCTGAGCACGCGCAGTGCCCACAACTGGTGTGGGCAAACGCGGGCTTGTTTAGAAACAGCGTGTCGGTCTTGGTCAATGAAAGGAGCGGGCAGAGCCAGGGCGTGCATCATACGCAGATAGAGGGCTTGACAAGCTCCTTGGCCAACCAGAAGCTGTGGGATTCGACTTGCCTTACTGCACCACGAGGTCGATCCCACTCCGTAGCTCGATGTTGACGACTGCTACGGCCGGGTTTGTCCGGAGGCTGCCGTGGACTCCGAGGAGAGGAATCACTCCGCAACACAAAGATTCTGAAGAAGCGGGTTCATTTGGCTGCTGTGCCACCACGCTGTGCCCGTCGGCAAAACTAATAAAAGAAAAGAACGGGAAAATGTCGGCGCTGTCGCATTAGACAGATTCACCTGAGGGGGCCACGCTGCCGTATTGGGCAGATTCATGGAAGGGGAAAGCTCCAAAAAGAACGAGGCTCCATGGCCCACAGCCTTCCCCGACCAGAGTCGCGGCCGCCGTCCGCGGGCCGCTTATCTAGCCAGCGGAAAGTGGACGGGCCCGGGGTAGGTGGTGTGGCTTATCCCGCAGATGGGCCGCGTCCATAATCATTTCCAAAGGGTGCGCCGGAGGCACGGTCACCAAAAGGGCGAGGGAAGACACGCCCTTTTCGAGGAATGCGGCCTTGCCCCCGTATCCCGGATGACGTCGCCATAACGCTCCCACGGCCTGCGTGTGCTAGGCCTAGATAGGGAGACATGAAACACGTGGTTCCCACAAAGCCGAAAATAATCCCCTGTCCATGGTAGCGAGAAACAGTTTTAACAAGTGCGTAAAGGCCCGTTCACACTCTTGCGACCGAGTAAGACCGAGAGAGACCAGACAGCCTCTTGCGATCTCTTAGGACCAGCTCCGCTGCAGTGTATCCGGTCCTAAGAAGTCGCAAAAGGCTTAAAAACCGGTCTGGTCTCTCTCGGTCTTACTCGAGTACGACCGAGAGAGACAAGACCGGTTTTTTAAGCTCGGCGGGCGCTCGGCGTCTTGGTGATGCTAGCGATGCTAGTCCAAGAGCCCTAGCCCAAGCTAGCCGGAGCCATCTCTTTCTCTAGATTAGAAAAAAATACTTTAAAAAAGCGAACAAGTAATTAACAACGTAACGTCGACATTTGCTTTTAATTTTTCACGCTAGGTGACGCAACCTACAACCCAGTTTGTTATGAGCGATGTCGTTGTGTATCTAGAGTTCATTTTTTCGTTTCGTTTTCTTTAAGCGCTATGCTTCACGCTGACGCGCTGACCACGCTGACTCTGCCTGGGAAAAGTTCCAGTTGAGACTGCGACTGGTCCAGACGACATACCAATGAGACTGAAAAAAGTTCTAGGCAAAACAAGCAAATTGAAACAGAGGCAGGTGATTAACCAGATACTTTTGGGAGGGGAGGTACCCAGTGGCTGGAAATTGAGCAGGATGAGGTTATTATATAAGGGCAAGTGAGGCAAAGACAGTATCAAATCATACCGACCAATCACAGTAACGAGCAATATACAGACTAGCTATGCAAATTGTAAAAAGAAGAATGGAAGAATCGGTAGAGAGAAAGCAGATTCTGGGGGAGCTTCAAAACGCTTTCGGGAGGGATAGACTACTAGATGATAACTTATTTGTAAACACTCAGTGCATAGAGATAGCAATGGCAAGTCAAAGAACGTTATGGGTAGCATTTTTGGACATCAAAAGGGCATATGACAATGTGAATCAGAAAAAACTCTGGAACCAACTGAAGACTATATGGTTAAGTTTCTAGAACAGGTTTATACGGAGAATAGGGTGGTTATAACATGGGAAGCCGAAACTACAAGACCAGCAGCAATAAAAAGAGGACTTGGACAGGGTTGCCCATTGTCTCCCATGCTCTTTATGATATACCTCAGTGAGATGGAAAAACGATTAGAGCAGTGCAACCTAGGTTTTGACCTGACTTACATGGAGGAACGACATAAAGTAAATAAACTACTGTCAGGGTTAATGTATGCAGACGACATTGTACTCGTATCAGAAAGTCGTAAGACAATACAGGAACTAATTAGGGTTTGCCGCAGGGAAGGGGACAGTTTAGGCCTAAACTTCAGTAGGGAAAAGTCGGGTATAATAGTTTTCAACGTCGAGAACGGCAAACCTTTGGAGATGCAGGACACAGTGATAGAACACGTAGAAAAGTACAAATATGTAGAAGTATGGTTAAAGGAGGGAAGTAAGATTAAGATTTTAATGGCGCAGCGGCAACGGTGGCCATAATGCGCCAAACAAAATGTGTATTAAAGATCAAGAGAAGCAGATGCTAGGTTACAGAAACTTTTTACAATTGGTGTAGGTAGCCAGTTTTGTTAATAAAATCGAAAACTCGTCTAAGTGGTACTAAAGCGTTGTCTCCAAGCTAAAAACATAGGATGAAAGGGAAGATGGTTTCTAAAAAGTTCAGGAAAACATGATACGCGCAGTTGATGATAAAACCCTACACTCCCATAGAATGTGTAAAACTGTTAAGTAATTCCCCGCAATGGGCACAAATTGCAACATCTTCGCCACTGAGAAGGTACATATGTGTCAAACGTGAATGGCCAATTCTCAAGCGGCAAAGCAGAACCTCGAGATGGCGGTTTTTGTGAAATGAACTTTCCCAGATGCCTATCATGGGTTTAATCACATGGAGCTTGTTGTTGGTTTCAGTGTCCCATTCTAGCTGCCAAGTCTTTAAAAGATTTCTTTAAAAGTAGTTTAAAATCCTTGTACGGCAGGTCAAAAGATACTATTGAGTCTGTGGCAGATGCAGCCAGGCGATCTGCGTTCTCATGTCCTGCGATTCCCACGTGACTCGGTACCCAGCAAAATTTGATGTTACATCCAAGGCGAAGAGCTCTGTTTACTTTAAAACGAACATGCTGTGTAAGTACATTATTTGTAGAAACTCTGGAAGAAATAGCAGCTAAGACACTTTGTGAATCGACAAAAATGACTGCGTTTAATACACTGTTGTCCAGAATATGCTCAATGGCTAATAAAATACCATAGAGCTCTGCAGTGAAGATGCTTGCCATTGAGTCAAGCTGCACAGCTCTTCTAAAGTTACTAGAATAAACTGCACAACCAACGGAACATAAAGATTTCGACCCGTCGGTATAGTACTCGGCGCAACCTCTAGATATCCTTTCTTGCAAAGATGGAAACTCTTGCTGAAGAAACTGTGGAGCAACGGTCTTCTTACTGTATTTGGTGAAAGACCAGTCACAACATATGGGTAGCTCGTTCCAAGGGGCAATTCTCTCTATAGATTTTAGCAAGTTAACACCACTTACGAAAGGGACAGGGAGGTTGAGAGAGCTACAAATACTTTGAGCTCGAAAACCTAGGGGGCGCACAATTGTTGACTTGTTTTCAAACAAATTACAGAACTGAGGGGTGTGTAAAATACTATAAGCAGGATTTTTCTGATCCGACAGCACTTTGTAATAATAACACAGGCTCAAGTACTGTCGGCGTTTTTCAAGAGACATTTGATGCGTGTCCACATACAAGCTTAATACGGGTGATGTGCGAAATGCCCCAGTGGCAAGCCGGAATCCGAGGTGATGAACTGGATCCAACATCCTTAGTGCGAAAGGTAGTGCCAAACCATAAACAATCGCTCGATAATCCAGGCGTGACCGAACTAAAGCATTGTACAACCGTAGGAGGCATCGCCTGTCAGACCCCCAGATATACGCGTATGTGACGCAACCTTAAGGACGTTAGAGGATCGCAAGCACTTCTGCTTTATTTCCTTTAAATTAGACTTGAATGTAAGCTTTTTATCAAAAACCATGTCTAAAAATTTATGTTCGTGCTTCACCAATATTTCTATGTTATCCAATTGTAAGATTGTGTCCAAAGTCAAACCTAGTCGCAGGGAAAACGGCACACACAGTTTTCACTGGGGAAAATTTAAAACCATTTTCATTTGCCCACTTGTTCATTCTGTTTATTGTGAGCTGCAGTGGCCGTTCACAGCTGGAGAGGTTGCAGGACGAAAAAGATATTTGCACGTCATCCACGTAAAGCGAGTAAGAATCAGATGACGGTATAACTTGAGCCAGACTGTTTATCTTAACTGCAAATAAAGTGGCACTTAAGACTCCGCCTTGGGGGACACCATTTTTTCAAAGACATTGGATACAGCCGAGCCTGATCGAACTTGAAATGTACGCTCACTTAAAAAATTCTGCAAGCAATGGAGCATGCGGCCACGCACTCCACAGTTGTACAGATCCCTGAGAATACCATACCTCCATGTAGTGCCATATGCCTTCTCTAGATCAAAAAACACGGACACGCAATGCTGCTGGTGTACAAAGGCCTCACGTATGACGGTCTCCAGTCGGACCAGATGGTCCATGGTCGACCGGCCAGCCCGGAAACCACACTGGTTAATTTTAAAAAAGTTGTTCTCTTCCAAAAGAAACATAAGGCGGCTATTTATAAGCTTTTCGTAAATTTTCCCCAAGCAGCTTGTAAGTGCTATGGGGCGATATCTTGTAGCCAGAGAGGGATCGTTTCCAGGCTTCAGCAAAGGTATGACATGGGCACACTCCAAGCAGATGGAAAAGCAGCAGCTTCTCAAAGGTAATTGGAAAGGGACAGCAGGTGGGACAAAACTTCATGAGACAGGTGCTTGAGCATCTCGTTGTGAACTCTGTCTGGCCCAGGTGCAGACTGCCTTTTCAAGCTGAGAGCAACTTCGAGTTCACACATAGTGAACGGTCTGTTGTATGCAACAAAGTTGAAGCCTGACATAGTGATTTTCTGCTTTTCAGCAGTAGACCGGAACTTTACAAACTCCGTACTGTAGTTGGAGGAACTACAAACACGCTGAAAATGTTCTGCGAGGAAGTCTGCTTGCCCTGTTAGAGATGCTGAGATTGAAGGAAGAAATGGAATCCTGAAAGCATGGTACTGCCCGCGAACAATTTTGAGACGATTCCTATACTTTTTAGCAGTAACAAGACTATTTAAGGATGAAACATACTTTATTCATAAAGCCCACTTGGCTTGTTTTCGCGTCCACCGAGCTTGTGCTCTTTTTTTTTTTTTTTACTAAACTCAATCAAGTTACGGAAAGTTGGATATCGCCGAAAAGTTCCCGACGCCTTGTTCTGGGTTTTTCGAGTGGAAGCACATTCCTCATTCCACCAGGGCTTGCATCTCCGAGGAAGATTTCCTGAGGTCTGTGGAATTCAACCAGAAGCAGCATTTATAATGCATTCTGTAGCGTAAAGCGTCGCGTCCTGGGGAATCATATGAAGAAACAAGGAGGGATCAAGTGTTGCTTCTAGACCAAAAATAGACCAGTCGGCCTTTTCAAACTTCCATCGCGGAAGGCGGGTTGGCATCGATGAAACTGGTAAAACGCTCTCTAAAATTATGGGTAGATGGTCGCTGCCGAAAGGATTGTCTAAAACGTTCCATGAAAAGCATGAAAGTACAGATGGTGATGATAGTGATAGGTCGACTAATGTAAAAGTGCTGTGGCTAAAAAATGGTTGTTCTTTCGTGTTGAGCAGGCAGATTCCAGTTGATAATAAAAGTATTTCAATAACTCCACCTCGAGAGTCTTGACGAGAGCTTCCCCACAAGGATGGTGGGCGTTAAAATCACCAAGAAATAAAAAAGGGTTGGGAACTTGGTTGGTGAGTGCTTGGAGTTCATGGAGATGCAGCGGAACATTAGGTGGTAAGTAGAGTGATACAGAGTGATGAGGCGGTCAAGGAGGATGCGAACTGCAACTGCCTCAAGTGAAGTTTGTAAAGGAACTTCGGCACATGCCACTCCACTCTGAACCACCACTGCTACACCACCCGAAAGGTTTGAGGAATGGTGGTCCTTCCTAAAAAACTTGCGTGTGCGTGTCAGTCAGGTAAGTCTCCTGTAAGCAAATAGCAACAGGACGGTGCTCATCAAAAAAGAATTGATGTCATCTATGTTACGAAGAAGGCCGCGACATTTCAACTGCATAACGCTTAGCCAGTGCAAAGTGAATATAAAAACTGGTAAAAAGTAAAATAAAATAACTATGGCTTAAAATCTTTTTTTTTTTTGCTTGCACGGGGCGTTTTGTTTTTACAGTTTCTTTTTGCAGGTTAGCAGAGTCACAGGTGGCAGAAAGAGAGGAGTGAGATCCCGCGAGGAGACTTTCCTCGCCGGACTTGGGTCCACCCTCGTCCATAGGCTCCTCAGGGGGAGCCGGAGGGAGACCCGCTGGGTTCGGCAGCCTTAACGGCTAACCAGGTTTCTGCGGGGTCGAGACGCGGGGTTGGCCCCGGCCTTGAGGGGGGGGGGCAGGGGTGGCGGGAGCCAACCCCGCAACTCCTCCTTTCGATAGGAAAGGAAAACTCTTTTCACCTCATGGTAGGAGATGTTTTCTGTGGTCTTCAGAGTCAGTATTTTTTTTTCTTCTGTCCGTTTCGGACAAGAGCGTGAGTATGCTGGATGACGACCATCACAGTTGACACACCTCGGTTCGCTCTCGCAACAGTCAGCAACATGCTCTTTACTCGAGCATTTCGCGCAATTCAGTATCACTTCCCCGGCAGCTCCGTGACCCATGACCGACCCTTTGGGACTTAAAGCGCCGCTGAGGATTCGGCACATAGGGGCGAACACGGCACCGGAGGTAGCCTGCCTTTATGGCCTCTGGGAGGGTGGTGGTGTCGAAGGTCAGTATAACGTGTCTCGTTTACGCTCTACACCCTCCCGACGAAGGGTGATGAGTCGAGCGGCAACAACTCCTTGCTCTGAAAGGCCTTCGACGAGTTCTTCCTCTGATGAGTCCATTAGGACGTCCTCCGAGATAACTCCTTGAACTGTATTAAGTCTGCTGTGTGGAGTAACATTTACTTTGTATTCAGACACAGCATTGAGAGAAAGAAGGGCATCACTTTGCTTTTTGGTGCTGATCTCAACAAGAAGATCATCGGACAGCATCTTTTTAGCAGAGTAATCCTTCCCAACGATTCCTTCCAGTACCTTGGCGACCAGGAAAGGGGACAGTTTGGCAAGTGGTTTTTCTACTTCGGAGCGTAAGACAAAGAATTTTGGATATTTTTCGAGTACTATGGATGTTTTGGGAGTGACTTGAGCTTCGGTGCGACCTCTTTTCAGAGGCCGATCAAGAAAAGTTTTGTTGCGCAGACCCACATGAGATGGAAGGAAAGTTCAGTGCCCGGGTGCACCACCCACCACGGAGCCCATCAATGGGGTAGGTAATGTGCCATAGCAAGATAGGCTTGGCTGGCACAATTACTCTACCAGTGCTGCCGAGGCACTATACCGTAGTGCGGTTGCAGGGACAGGACCTGTTTCCACTCAACGTTGGCCCTCGCCGCCTAAAAAGATGAAAAAGGAAGGAAGAGAGTGTATGAGAAAAGAGAAAGAGGTGGAAGGAAAAGGGAAAGAATGAAGAAGAGGGTAGAAGAAGTGACTGACTGAATCATCCTGGTCGGGCAAAGCCAGGGCACCCGTCTACGAGAAGCAGGGGCCGAAGCGGTATATTGCCTTGCCCGGGGGCCCCAAGGAGTCCAAACGTACCCTGGGCTCTGCTCAACCACCAGGATCCCCTTTTCCCCGGACACGAGGTTAAGCCACGCACAGCCAGACGTGGGTGGGCGAACCCACATGGCTCGGGGTTCGTAGTGACGCCACTCACCAAGCAACTACTAAAGTAGCTGCCCCCTGCGTGCGGGTATGGTGGCCCACGTGGCTGGGGTCCGTGGTGACAGCTACTCACCAAGCACCTAGCACCTAAGGTGCAGGCGCCCCCTGCGGGGCTCGGGGTCCGTGGAGACGCCACTCTCCAAACACCTGCTTACACAGGTGCCCCCTGCAGGGAGTTAAATGAGGGAAGAAAGTATCTAAAAGAACATGAAGATACTGTAATAAAGAAGGGGAAACGAGATTCAGCTATTATGAAATGCAGGGCACTCTGGAACTATAATAGATATGAAGTCGTTAGGGGTGTATGGAAGGGAGTCGTGGTGCCAGGGCTGTCATTTGGAAATGCTGTATTGTGCATGAGGTCAGAAATCCAGGCAGGTTTAAAGATACAGCAAAGGAGTGTGTTTAAGTTGGCATTTTGGGCACATGGGAATACACCAAATGAGGGAGTAAAGGGGATAAGGGTTGGGCATCTTTTGAGAGTAGAGAAGCGATCAGTAAAGTAAACTATGAGCAAAGACTAGCTGAAATTGAGGATACACGGTGGGCAGAGAAAGTGTACAAGTATCTATATATAAAAAGTCTAAACACTAAGTGGACAAACCGAACCCGCAAGCTGAGATTTAAATACATTCAACGAGATGGGGCCGATCAGAGCATAGCAGTAGAAAAGGGAGTGAAAGAAACTGAGAGAAAATTGTGGGAAGAGAGAATGCAGGGGAAATCAGCTTTAACAATATACAGGGCACAAAAGCAAGAAACGAAGAAGGAACAGTTGTATCATAATTCATTGGGGAGCTCATTGCTGTTTAAAGCTAGAACGGGGGTGCCAAGAACGAAAACATATAGGGCTAAATTCCAGGAAATAGACACTCTATGCGACGTATGCAACCGCGAAAGGGAAGCTATTGAACATGTAGTTTTGAAGGTGCACGGGGCTTCGTCCCACCCCCTTGGGAGGTATGACTACGGATTTGGAGGGGGCACTGGAATTTGCACAACATTAATGGACGCATGGATAGGGAAAGAATTGCGGTAACTAAGAGGAGATTGGAAGATTGGTAAAAAAGATCTAGGGAGGGGTGAAAATGCAGATTACGATAAGCAATCGGAACACTTAAAAAAAGGAGGGGGGGGGTGTTTGAACACAATTAATAAAAAGTTTAAAAAAAGAAGGGATGACGAAATGTTAGGCTAGGTGGCGCAAGCTGCCGCTTCGTTACAAAGAGGTATAGCCATTACCATCCATCCATCCATCCATTGCGTACTTCGGAAATTTACAAACAAACTATGAGCTTATAAAGTGTATATATACGCGTATGTGCCCTCAGAAAGATTGTTAGAGGCGCGCATTCGCTCTTAGTCAAAATTGAATAAAAATTAATATGTTCCACAGTACATGGGAAACAGGCTGTATTCATTAACTGCACAGCGTCAGAGCGTGTTGTTGACGGAAAGTTACGATGATTGTATCAACGTGGAAAACAAACCGCCAACAGATGCATCTATACTGGCAACTACTTGGGCCACTGTAGCCACTGTATGATTCCAGAATACTGCCGTCCATAGTGTCCGCTTGACCGGACCCATACTAGACCGAATTGAGCTTCCTATTGGTAGATGTCGGCGGTGGACGCACATATGTCAAACATATGTGCGTCCTTGTGTTGGTTCTTTGTAGGGTTTTAACACAGGATATGTTTAAGAGCTAGATTTCATGCGAAAGGCGTTACACTTGAGCGGAATGGAAAAACTGCTCCGACGGCAGGGCGGGGCAACATAAAGCTTGAAAGTATCTTAAAAGCAACAAGCTATTTCGTGTTTTTTTTGTCTTTATTACACTGACTCAGGTACTACTTTACGTGGCATTAAGTTACATAAATTAGATACTTTCCCGTGTATTTGCTACAGGTCTGGATGTCACTCACAGAACACACACACGGGTCATTCTGCGTAAAGAAAAGTAGAATTCATAGTGACCCACTCACCTTTCGCTAACTTGTTCTAAAGCCAAAACCCTAAACTCTTTAGCATTACTTTGATTATAATAAAGTGAAAGACGTTTACTCAGATTACATATTTGCAATATATTTACTTATAATGCGAGCGCATGCAGTGCGTGTACCTATACGTTCCTAGCATTCTCCTTTGTACTTCGGTAGTTTGGCAAAAGGTCTACTCCCTCCCATTGAGCTGCTAGAATCAGTGCCGTATATTTGAGGACAAAATAAAGAACCAAGATTTTTCCATCGCAAAAATTAAATATGCATTGCCGAATGTTCCGTCTCGGTCTAAATGCAGGGCTAGCGGTTGGGACCAAATGTCAAAGTTTCAGAACGTACCATCGTCTTATTCAAAAGGTATAAGCGATTTTAAAAACTGTTTCAATAGGAAAATTACGGTCAACGCAGCCCGAGAATACATGGAGGTGAATAACGTCTGCTACCACAAACGGGCGTCATTCTCTCATTAGAAATTTTCATAAATCGCTTATAAATTTCGAACTTAATAACGTCAAGCTCTGACAACTTTGGCACCTTGTCCCAACCGCTAGCGCTACATTTAGGAGAAGACTGAGCGTTTGGCGATGCGAGCTCGTTTTTATGATGCGAAGAACACAGGTTTTTTTCTCCCAAACAACCGGTATACATCGGACAAACTGGAAAGTCTGCCAAGAGGAGCATCACTTGGAAGCTGCACGGATTTCGGAAGACTCGTATCATTTTAGTGTTTTTCATGCCCGTATTTGGGGCAGTTTCACTTCTCGATTTCAGGGAGTAGAATTCTGATAAAAGGCACGGAAGCGTCAAAACAATTTCATCATTCGTTACGATGGGGACCGTCAACCATGCTTCAAAAGTTGACTCCCTAAAGCCCGAAAATAACATAAGTAGTTATGACTTCCGTCTGCTTTCTCGACCAACAGCGATACATCTAATGCTCGCAGTTTATTTTCTTTTTTGCCTTACCTTCCTCGCCACCTGTGTCGCGTTCCTGTCAAAGCGATTTTACAAAATATAAATAATTACCGCTACTGGTGGAAAAAGATGAGCATGTCGTCGCTTTTAACCTGTGCATTGACTTCGTATTTAACGGGAAAACACCATGTATTTTACTACAGACCAATGCGGAGCGAAAGTTAGTCTGCTTCTTCTGCAGGCATTGTGGTGACGTCAGAAAGATGCCGAGCTCTGATTGGCTTTGATTGGAGAATAGTGGGTAGGCGTCAAAGCAAGCTGCCTTGAGGTCTACCCACTATCCTTCCAATCAGAACCAATCAGAGCTCGGAGTCTTTCTGGCGTCACCACAACCCCTGCAAAAGAAGCAGACGAACTTTCGCTCCGCGTACTGAACAGATGTATAGAACCGTTCAAGGCACCACTTGCTTTTGTTTTCGCAATAGCAAGGCTGATTGGAACAAACCCCCGACACTGTAGTCAACTTGAAGGTCAACCGCTCTTCCAAAGTACTTTTCCGCTGAGTTAAATCTTCTTGCATTTTGTATTGTTTTGTTGGGGTTGATTTTGTGTGTGTACGTATTTTGCTTGTCAGCTTGCCTTGTTGATCGAACTGATCGTGACGTCAGCATGCATAAATAAATAGATTTAAATTAAACCAGGGCACCACCCTTTCACGGTTTGCTCTCTTCACCTGCAACGGACTGTGAAATTTTGCAAATTAACACGCAGCTCGTCGCATAAATAACGTTTTTTCTTTCTTCTTTTCTTAACGCCAAGTCTCGCACATATCGGAATAAAGTGAACAAATAACAGACACGTGTGAGTAGGTCGGATGCCCACACGTACATACCTCTTGATAAGCCTATCGGTGCATAGTTTCAACGTCACCGTCTGTATCATGTATTATACTGCACAGTCTTGTTGAAAACAGCGGTGCAATGTTACGGCCTGCTGCTTGCACACCCCTCCTTCCCCAACCCCTCCCCTTCCTTTTCATAGCACGAGTAGTTGCCGACACCATTCATTTTGTACTTGTTCTCAAAGAGTGAGTAAGAAGAGTGCGGGGAGGGCGTTGAAGTGAGGTTATAGCTATGTTTGACCATTTTTTAGTTTCGAGATTCTGGCACGTCACTCCGCACCAGGGATGAAAGAATTCCTGAAGGAGCACTAAAGGGAGCGTCGTAAAGGTGAGCGATGGAGTGGTTCATAGTGTTGATAGGTGTGCCCAATAGTGTGGATAGCTTATATCCTGTTTTCCTTTTTTTTTCCTTGGGACTGCTGAAACATGCATAGAGACAAGAAAAAGAAAAGGTCGTGACGGCAGTTTCGTCTGTAATGTATATCTCGGACGACACGTGACTTTCAATGTTGGCGTAATACGTACTATTTCGGCTACACCCTTAATAATTTTTTTAAATATTTTTGAAACAAAATTAGAATTTTTGAAACTTCTTTCTTGTAAAATCAAATAAGGCTTTGAGCGGCAAGGTTATGTACATCTAAGCAAACGAAAAGGACTTAAATCCCAACTTGCACAACTTATTTTCTTAAAACATATGCCGTCCCTTGGTGCGATTACAATATACAGTCACGCTAAATAGTTAACGTTCAGCAAATTCTGCATCAGATAGATTTTCTTAAACCCTGTTAGGTCTACTTCGAAGAATGGGCGAGCCTATTCGTACTAAATATTCAAGATTGGGTC
This sequence comes from Ixodes ricinus, assembly GCA_037355805.1. Classification (NCBI taxonomy): domain Eukaryota; kingdom Metazoa; phylum Arthropoda; class Arachnida; order Ixodida; family Ixodidae; genus Ixodes; species Ixodes ricinus. The sequence continues at coordinate 77,719 of JAZHYW010024353.1, read as the reverse complement.
TGCCCCAGACCATTCCTTTGTCATTTGCCCGGCGGAATATCCGCATCACTGTTCTCTTGGCACGGAATTCGGAGGAAAAAGGAGCAATAACTCGGGAACGCTGTTGATGATTAATGATGGAGAAAAGAAGAAAAATTTCACGCTTGTGTTTCTTTTCTCCGAATTTATTACAGTGACTCTACTTTCAGACAAACTTTCTGTAGGCCTGCAACCCATATTTCGGCCCGATGTGATAACACCCAGAAAGTGGAACCTTTTGCATCACGCACTCTTCTATTCCTTTCATCTCCGTTAGTTTTGTGTATTTCAGATTGGAGTGCACTCCCATACTCTGTGGCAACTTAACGTGACGAGTTGTTGTTTAGAACAAAATATAGCGATTTATTGTTAAATTAGGTTTCCAAGGTGATAATCTGTTTTCGGTTTGAATGTTCTTGGCATTGTGTACATTACTTGAGCCAAACAAGGGTCCTTCTGATCTTGTTCTTTCTTGTTTGATCTTTTTTGAACACTAAGTTTTATATGTATTATGCTTTTGTAAGATTTTTTCCCCCGAATCCTCGGGTTTGATCGTTTTTGAACCCAAAGTTTTATATGTATTGTGCTTTGTATGATTTTTTCCCAAATCCTCGCTCATGTAATACGTTCCGAAAGGATGTCTTTGAGCAACAATAAATTAAACGAAACACGTCGCCCCGCTCAGAAAGGACAACCAAAGGAATACTTGTTCTTGTTCCATGGTCTTGACAGTCTGCCCATGCGTGTGCGAACAGTGAGGAGTGGTTCTCAGCCAGCTCCAACTTTCATAATAAAAACACGAGTAAGAACTCTCCACTCATCCGAGGTAACTGCACCACAGATTGTACTTTCTTCAAAACAAATGATCCAACCTGGGTAATGTTTTTGCTGTAGTCAAGCTCAGCTCAATAAAGAGAACGACGTGGCAAGAACCGCAGTCCTTACATAATAAGAGTACTTGAAAAAATCTCGCGGGTCGGAAATGTGCTTTTCGTGAAACTGCTCGACTACTGCTTGTAGGGCATCGCTCCTGGCCACAAGATGGACTCGGCGAGGAGTTGGGTTGTTGCAGCATCGTGTGCCTGGATCATGCTCTTCAACTTCGTCATTATTCGCTCGGCGGCTGTCTTCTACATCGTCATTCTGCAGTCTTTTCATGCCACCAGAGAAGAAGCATCCTGGCCGATCACAATATCCACTGCCCTCTTTAACGTAGCCGGTACAGTACCTTACTGCTGCCATCGTCGTAAAGTGTTGCGCTTGTGAAGGCCTGTCCACACACTTGCGATCGACTTCGACCGACAGAGACAAGATCGGTTTTGAAACCTCTTGTGGCGGCTTACAACCGGCTCCGCGCTAGCGCATCCGGTCGTGAGCCGTCGCAAGATGCTTAAATCCGGTCTTGTCTCAGTCAATCGGAGTCGGTCGCAAGTGTGTGAATGGTTCTTTAAACTCCGAGGTCTTACTTGACAAGAGTCGTCCAGGAAGCTTCAAAGACATCCTTCAAGAGAACTCAGCTTCTTGAAGAGTTAGCATCTTGAGAACTTATAATCTCTTGAGGACTAAGTCCTCAAGAGACTAAGCCTTTTGTCGACTTAAGGAGAATTAGACAGTCACAAAAAACATAGCCTCTTGAGGACTTAAGATGACATACTTAGCCTCAAGATAAATTAAGCTCTTTACAGATGTCGTTTAACGAAACGGCGGCGGCCCTTTTGATGCTTCGAGGAGGATTATTTTTAAGTTCTTCTTGCCAGCTTCAAACTAGGCGCATGACAAGAATGGTTACGGAAAAGAATGGCTTACAAAGCGTAGAGAGTTGTTGCATCAGTCGAAGACGGCTTTTCAAGGTGTTTTAAGGTGTTTTATTGGCTAAACATTAATCATATAGCCGAGAGCCTGAGGTAACCAAAAGGCAGAAGCCCGTGCAGCAGTGTGCTGGTTACCTCCTCGACTGAGGAGGTAACCAGCACACCAGTTTCAACAACATTTCAACAACATTTAAGTCATTTGGAAGGAAAAGAAAACAACACTGAAAGCGGTAATTAGTAGTTTCCTCAACTAAAGGCCAACAATGGCTAGCGTCCTTAGATGCAGTAGATAATAGCCTCCAGAACGTTTTGAGTAACCGGCATAAACAACTGCATTAACCGAGACACGTCCTCTCGAGTCTCAACTGCAAATCAGCCCTAACAAAACACTAATTAGGTACTCAAAGATCTTCTAAGCGATTTGAAATAAACTTTGTAGAAGCAGCCAAGTGACAGCCGATGTTTTGCTGAGAACACCATATTGAGGTCCTGAATAAGCTGTCTTCGAGAGAAACGTCGGCTGCCGTTCTGGGGTTCCAAGAGGAAAGTGTAAGGTACGTGGACAATGTGGGACGTCTACCTGACCTGCCCACAGTTGTTCACCGAGTTGTTCAGGGAATTGATTTCGCTTTCTTGTTTCTGATTCACTCCAAGCACATCTTCAAAAGCTTGATACGCCTATTTCATTAAAGAGAATAAAGCGCGCCTACAAGATCGAGCTAGACTGCGCAATGTTTCGTTGCGCGAGTCATGGAATGATGTTGTAGAGGTGTTGCGCAGCTAAAAAAGTGGAATCGTGTACAGTTTCCATATTATCATAATCAAATGCTAAATATATTTCCGATCGTACTTCTGATACCCATTTCTGAGATCGTCGGCTTTCCGGGCGATGAAGGAGTCGTTTGCCCCACAGAGGGTGTCGTTTGAATTTTTTAATGTGGTGTATGAAACTTATGCATCTACTGCTACTTTAAAAGTGTGCTGTATTAACTGTTATGTACGTAGGGACATATCAGTACAGTAGCTGTGGTATACACAAGCTTCGCTTAAAAACACTACAATGGAAGTTTTTCAAGTTCCACCACATTTCGAACTTCCTACGAGGCGTCCTCAACAAGATATCACTAAGTATTTAGGATATGGCTTCGATGTTGACAGTCCACATACCTATATTTCTACCAAGCAATATGAGAAGGTAGGCGACGCTCCAACAAGGTGAATTACAAATGGTGCTTTGTATGCAGCGCCAGTGACGGGCGTCCTAGCACTGCATGCCACTGGCGCTGCTACACTGAACATTTGACATGTTCAATCTGGCGTACAAAATCGATACACCTGCTATCCTCAGTGCTAGGTGCTTCAATTCGTATGCACACAGGGCCTATACGTGTATTAGATATGGTATGCATAAGCTTCGCTTAAAAACAATAACACGGGAAGGTACTTCTAAGTCCCACCACATTCCGAACTTCTTACGAAAGCGCCCTCAATAATAAGATGTCGCTTTCGCCATTGAGCATATGATTGTTACGATAACAGTACCCGTATACATGCATGTATTTATGCTAAGCAATATGAGAAGGTAGACGATGCTCCAAGGAGGTGAATTACAAATGGTTCTTCGTCTGCAGCGCCAGTGGCAGGCATCCTGGCGAGACACGTGGCGCTATGGAAGTTGATCATGGCAGCGTGCGCAACGAGTGGTCTGGCTGTCTCGGCTTGCTACTTTGCGGAGAGCGTCGTCCACATAACCATTTTGTTAGGAGCTGTGCACGGTACGTCAGTGGAACCATCTTGTTGCGGTACAGTGACATTCACAATAAACTGAAGCAGATGCTTAAGCTATACGGTCGGCATATCCTGGTATTTTTACGTATACTCGTAAGCGATTTGACGCTATTGTTGTGTTATGTCTCCTTTATTTCTCATTTCATTTTTTTTCTTTAATGTTCGGTTCACAGAGAGGTGCTAAAATGCTAGTTTTTGTTAGATTTAAGGAACTTTTAATCCCGTGATTCAGTTAAGCGTGATTGGGACTGCATATTGCCGCTGCGTTCAAGGTTATAAATGAAATGGTCGAATTGCTCAATAGATTTACGAACTTTACATTTTAAAGTGAGGTTTCAGTTTAATCAGAGAATGACGGCATATGATGATCGGAGTTAAATAGACGGATAATAATTTTGTTATTTGGTACGTTGTGCATCATTATTGCCACAGCTGCGGACATTAAAAATGCTACCATAAGGCCGTTGTGCTCCACGATGTTTCATCTTGTTCTTTTTTGTAGAGCTCATGAAGGCGTGTACGGTTCGTGCTTTTATATTGAATGGATGCTTCACCGCCAATTTGTCAAACATGTATGCTTTATATTTTTGTGACTTCGTAACTGGGTGGGGTAGATGTTGACCCAAAGTAATGACACAATTCCAGGAACACTGAAGGCACTTGAGATGTCACCTAGACGACAGACTATTTTAATGTACCCCAATATCTATACAGTATTTTATTAGGTATAAGCATAATCACTAGAGGAAAAATGATGTTCAATTGCGATTGTGCTGCTAAACAAGACATGCGGATCTAACCGAGTTTACGTCTGCATATTGTTATTTTCTCATCAAAAAAATAAGATAATTCTTATGACGACATGTTCTCGTGCTAGTATTTGCAGTTGTGAAACGCTGTTTTCTTCTACTCTTGCTTCAGGTTGCAGCCTCGCTTTCGTCATCCTGTGCTACACAGTCATCAATGCGCACTTCGATCGCTACAAAGCGGTTGCTTCGGGGATCGGCAACGCCGGAATCACAGTTGGGGGCCTCATCTTTCCTCCACTAGCTCAGTTCCTCTTCGACGAGTACGGTACCAGAAGTGGCTTATTGCTCTGTGGAGGGATTATGCTGAACGGCGTTGTGGGAGCTTTCTTTCTGCGCGCACTTACAAAAAACCAACAAGAACGTCCTCGTGGTCTTAAAAGAACAGTGTCAGACGACAAGACTCTAGACGCTCCAGATTCGGATTCATCGGCTGTCCCTAATGGCTCGAGTCCCGGATGGAAATCCTTGCGCAACTCTATCAAGCGATTCTCTTCCAAGTTCCCAGAGAGGCAGAATAGCATCCTCAGCATAAGAACAAAGTCTGATGAAATGTTTCTGCAACTACGAGACTCTAATCTGCCGGTCAACCTTGGTAGCTCGGTATCTGTGCTGCAAGCTCCGCCGAGTACTCCGAAGAGTAATAAATATGTAGTGGGAAGAGATCGCTGGAAGGAACAAACGGCGTCAGGTCAAGTGGAGGTGATCGAGCTACGAAGCCCCACCAGAAAAGATTCGAACCATCCATCACCCGTCGTGCACATAAGCAATGGTGACGTTCGCAAGACAGCTTCCGGATGTGGAATATGTTCACTTCTGTCATTCATGGCCTTCCCCAAGTTCTACCTACTCGGACTATCCCTCGCGTTAATCTACCTCAACATGACCACATATGTGACGGTCATCATAGACCTGGCGATGGACAGGAACATTGCCAAGTGGAACGCCATCTACCTGGTGGGACTTTACACGTCCGCAGACCTTCTGGCGAGGTTGGTGTCAGGTATCATCACGGACAAGCAAATAGTGACCAGGAGTACAATGATGGCGGCCAACTACATGTTCTGGGGTGTGTCATTGTGCCTCGTTCCCCTGTGCCACTCGTACCATATACAAGTGCTGCTGGCCATAACGTCGGGATGGTCCAACGGCGCCGTTTTCGTCCTGGCGTCCGTGGTGTGCATGGACGTTGCTGGTGCCGACAAATTCAGCATGTGCTATGGCATGGCGTGCTTCGTGGCTGGACTGCCATTGCTGGCAAGGCCCGCAATTGTAGGTATGTCGTACAAATTGTGCTCCTCCGATTACCTCACGCACGAGGAGGGGTAAATGCACAAAATGATTGCCGTTTTTTTTTCTATTTTTTTTAGACAGGAAGCAACAAAATAACGCTATTCACTTCTTTCTGGCTTGCAATTGATCTTTTTCGTGACTAAATCGTTTCAGGGAAATCGGTGAGTCTTTTCAGCGCCATGGCATGTTACTAACGCGCAACTTTCCGTTAAATATTCCAAGAAAATTACGATTTTAGCGATAATGATGACGATAAAACGTAACAATTCGAGTTTCAGCGCTTGCTGCGTGTGACCATTGGAGGCTTATGCTGCTGGTGTCGCGACATTAACACGCTGAGAAAAGTTGTCCCCACTGACGCGAGCGTAATAAAACTTGCCAGCGCTGATCATCCATGTCAAAAATGCTGAGTCACTGGGTTCTGGATGCATATGTAACGGCTGATATAACGCAGAAGTGGGCTACTGCGCATGCCCAGAACGCGTTCCACAGCCCAGTAGACAAAGATGGCAGCGCGCACCAGGCAATTATTGAAACAGTCTGCACCTCCTAAAAAACATTGGCAGCTACCAATTATCTTCAAAGTCGTACAATGCATGAAATGCAGTATTTAAGGCACGATCGTTTGAAATGATTTAGAACGCGTTAAACCTTCGTTCCGGAGAGTGAAGAACCTTCATTTCTATCAAATTCCCCGATACATAGAGCCGGCAAACTGAATTGGTTTGAAGGTCTAGTTACGTCAGGTCACTTGACATCAGATTTCTCACTAGATTTAGCGGGGAAAGTGAATTGGTGTATAGATCACGTGAGATCAATTTTCACGCTTATAAGCAGGGAAACTGAATTGGTATATAGGTAACATGACGTCAGGTTACATGACATCAATATTCTGGCTCAATTTAGCGGGAAAACTGAATTGGCAGCATAGGTCACTTGACGTCAGGTCACATGACATTTATTTCCCGCTAAATTTAGCAGGGAAATGAAATTAGTGTATAGGTCACGTGACGTCAAGTCACGTGACATTAATTTCCGGTTAAATTTGGAGAGGAAACTGAATTGGTGTTCACGTGACGTCAATTGACGTCACATGACTCGAACACAAATTCAGTTTCCCCGCTAAATTCAGCAGGAAATGCACGCACGGCCGCACGGACGGACAAAATTTTGGGATTGTGGGTTGCGTTAAAAAGAATTTCATGCTTTAAAAAGAAAACTGTTCTCTTGTGCAGGCTATTACAGAGACGGCAGGGGACTACCAGGGTCTGTTCGTGGTCCAGGGATTGCTGACAGCGTCAGTCGCCTTCCTCTGGCTGGGAGTTTCGTTGCAAGAAAAATGCAAACACAAAGCGAGAGTATCCATTCCCGCGGCGGAAACCTGCGAACATTTGTCCACGGAGCGGTTGTAAAATAAAATTGCCTCTACTTAGCGGTTATGTCATGACGTTACAAGGCCTCTCTATTCCCACTTCAACAACACGTGTGTGAACAGAAAGAGAAGTTGTGAGCAGGGTGAATTCGTTGGCCAGGCTTGGGGGTGGGGGGGGGGGGGAGGGAAGGGTCTGCAAAGAGTTTTGACGTAACGCACGGATTTGACATTGCGGGCGATGCGTTGCCCAGATTTCTTTTGTTGACCTAAGGCTGCTATGTCGTTTTTTCAATAAAAAAAACTGCCCTTGAGGAGTTTAGGAGGTAAGGGGGCGGTCGTACCCCCTCCCCTTAAATCTTCCTCTGACTACAAGAAAATCATGCATATACTGGATGCGATGCTCTTTGCTTTTCTGATATGGTACATGGCCAGACGACACTTTGAAGCTTCTTTTCACCAAATGTTATTTTCACTAAAGTCGATCTTGCTAAAGGAGTTGTTGCTATAGGGCCAACAAAAGGCCATTTACCACTAATTTTGACTACACTGGGATTGGCGAATATTGTTATTCCAGGGATCTGGTATATCCAGACTTTTTCCTTGTCCAGGGAGACTCTTTTTGTGGCACCGCAACAAGCATAGAGGAGAATGGCGTGAGTGGGCGACGACAGATATGTTCCCCGTGTTTCTAAACAACACAACGCGATGGTGCAATTTTCTGATCCTCAAGGCCATCACCCAGAACAACAAAAAGATACGCTCTAATCAGGCCCGGCCTTGCCGGAAAGTAAGTCGTAGATAAACCGACTTCTTCTTATGGCACTTGTCCCAAATCGAATATCAATGCGGCCTACCCATTGGGCCCCTGCACGAGAACTGTTTACAAGACACACTTATCTTCCATATACCTTTTGCGATGTGAATGGTGCTACCGCATACCAATGGGCTCCTCGGTTTGCAATCGATGGCTGGTCGCTGCGGCATGTTGCTGGATGAACCTCTTCGGCTTCGCCATGCTCCGTTCAATGGCGGTCGTCTACGTGGGTGTCCTGCAGGAGTTTCACGTCACCAGGGGACAGGCGGCGTGGCCCCTCAGTCTGACCGGAGTTTTCTACACGTTCACCGGTACGTGAATATCTATCACTCGCACAGTGCAATGAGATATCTTGTGAGCCATTCCAGTAACTTGTCCATGCATCGACGACAAACTGGTCAAGTCAGTAGAGCATTTCAATAGTCGCTTTCTGCGCCCGCCATCCTTATCTCGTTGGGCTGCAGGACGTGCTATGAGCATGAAAAATAGCTTCTTTCTGTGGATTATCGGCTGCCGCGCAGGCATTCACGACCCAGTGACTCGGCAGTTTTCGCCTTGACGATAAGTGCTAGAAAGGTGTCTTTAGTTCAGTTCACCTTAAGTCCAGACGCAGCCGACGACGAGATAATGGTGCGAACAGCGTCAAAAGCGCGACAACATGGTCTTCGTCATGTGTCTGTACGCGTTCTATCATCGCTGAACCAATCATGCACAAGAAAGGAAGGCTCAGTGACTTGCGCTTTGGAGGTTGTTTCATTGGTCCAATCAACTCGTAGCAAAGGCTGCGTCCGGGAAACGACGCAGGGGTCGTAGACAAAGACGTACTGCAAATAAAACAAAGCAAGAAATGGCGGCGCAGTAAACGCGCAGAAGCTCCCTTGACAGCAGACAACTGCGATTGGGAATCTATGACGCGCGGGACGGACTCGGAAAGTGTAACATCACGATTCAAAACCAACGTTTGGCGGTATGGGTGGGCGAATAGCGGTTAATATCGCCGCGTCATTCTTAGTCTCAGCACTACAAAGTCGTCGCCAGTTTCCCCAGCACTGTAAAGGCTATGAATGACGCAGTGCTATTCGATTCGAACCGCTATTCGCCCACCCCTATTTGATGGCCATCAGCAGGCTGCAGATGCAGTCACGTGGTATTCTGAAAAGTGCATTAGTTCGTATGGTGAGGCCGCTGACCTTTATTGTAGTAGGCTGGAGCCATAGAGTTATTATAATGTACGCTAGAGGTTCAGTTGGTGCTAGTGTCTATGCGACTTCCGTTATGCAAATTGAAGCAGACAGCAACCAGTCTGCTGTTGCGGTGCTCCTGTGCATTCCTATAGAAAAGCACGCGTGCATTTTGTCTCTTCGCCGGAAAATAACATGAAACACTTTGGTTATTTGGGTCGTACCGAATAGCATGTACCTTGATTAACATTGTAAAAGTGTAATTGCTTTCGGCTTTAGTTAGCGCATTTTCTTAATCAGTGAACGATGTTTAACTTCGCTGCATTTCAGTCCCGAACATATGTTTCGCAGCAGGTGTGTAAAAACAAGCGACGATTCCAAGCAAAATAACAATCGAAGGGAATATAAAGTGTGTTCAAGGGTCGTCAGCATTCCGGTGACGCTTATATATTGCTAATATGCCAGTCCTGTCACTATGTGAAAATGACCCCGTCGTGCATCTTTATTAGCGGATAAAAACATTCAAAACGTTAAGAATAAAGTACGTGGTTTATGAAAGGTGTCTCTTTGTACTGTTTTCTCTGCCGGGCAGCTTTTATCGGGCACTTGTTCTCAAAGACTTAGAGCGGGAGGGTGATGTTTTGAAAGTGGAAGAAGCATCTTCGCCTAGAGCAGAAAGAATAAAGAAGTACTTACTTATTGAAAATCGGACTATATTACTTGGCCTTCAATTTATTTCGATCGCACATGCACGGGTAGTTACTGATACAGTGTTACTGCGAAGTTTTGCCGTCTCTCCTGGTTTCCAGGTGTCCTCCGGTCGTTTAGCACGTATATCCCCCATGCTGAAAAGCGCCTACATCGTGTTCGCGCTAACAGTGTCCGACAGCTCACAAAAACAAATCTACGAAGCCGCTTTAGCACCGTTCTTAATGCGATGAATTTGAAAGAAAAACGCCGTTAACTGACCAATTAATTCGTCTGCCTGACTGAGCAATGTTCCAAGCTACCTAGCAGATACGTACGAATTATTCGGGGTATTTGCTCTTCTGATCGAGCGCAGGGAGAAAATGCACTCAGTTTTTCCCATAGAAATGCATTACCGGAAGTCAAGTTTCAACTGGTTGCTGTCTGCTTCAATTTGCGTCAGCACACTAGCGCCAGTTGAACCTAGCGTACATTATAATAACTCTATAGCTGGATCGAGGATCAATGCTTGTCTTGCTGGGGTCGAGTGGCCTCACCGACAGCCATCACTTGACACCAGCCAATTTCTGGTTGCCTTCCCATGCCCACAAGTGTTTTTGTGTACAATTCGCGAGTGTTCCGACGTTTTTTTCATTGCTACTGGTGCTTTCGGGAGATGTGGAAACTAACCCGGGCCCCAAGACCGGTCTACGGTCAGATGCCGATGTTCAGCCCGAACCTTCGTTGGCTAATATTATGACTCTGTTGCAAAGTTTAAACACTCGCTCGCAAAGCTTCGAGAAGGGTCAGGCCGGTTTGATCAAATCTGTGGAAGAGATAAAAAAAATCAAAGGTCAATCGAGGCACAAGTTGCTGACATTGGCACCCGGCTGTCCAATCTAGAATCGCGATCACTCGCGCTAGATGATCTGTCACAGGATTTCCGAGTCATGCAGCAAACGATTCAAGTAGCTCGCAAAGAGAACACCACCCTAGCAGCGCGACTCAGTGATTTTGAAGATAGACTGCGTCGTGATAATCTCATATTTCACGGCATTTCCGATTCGCCCTCTGAATCATGGTCCCAAACAGAACAAAAGTTGACGACCTCTTTACTGGAATGTACCAACTTTCAACTGACTCCAGATAACATTGAGCGAGCACACCGCCTGGGCGTGTTTCATGCCAACAAGTGTCGACCGATCATCATTAAGTTTTCATCATTTAAAGGGACAATGAAGGCGATTTAATTTTAATTTTTTTTAAATTGTGTTTTTAGGCTTCTTGGGAACCTGGCATACTGCCTAAATTTTTATAGACATTTGTGACGCATATTTCTATACCTACGAAAGAACTGAAGAAACCGAAACTCAACTATCTGCGTTTCTCGTTTTTGGGCCTCCGAAAATGGAGGTGACGTAGAGAGTGACGTCACATGTGAATTGTCGGTACCGGTAGCATTTAGGGCGTCGAGACTCTGGTTACCGCGGTAGGTTATAGCAGCGCGGTGGCGCGGTCGTTTCGCCGAATTTGTCAACATGGACGGCAATGCCGCTCTCGCGAGCGAGTTCGAGCTTCCGTTCAGAAACCGAACACCAACGGAACGGGAGTACGTGCGTGGCGGCCTCTGCTATCACCCGACGGAGACCGCACAGCCGGCAACGAGCGGCCCGCATGCCGAAGGTCGGACGCGGGGGAGGTGCCGAGGGAGATGGGGAGTTGTGGGGATATTTATACAGCGTGTAGTTGGTCAGCCATTTAAAGTTGCGACGAGTCACTCGCTGTAGATGAGCAAGTTAGCCAGTGCGGTACAACCGCTAGCCTGGGGTCTTCAACGTGCACCACGCAGTAGTGATACACGACCGCACGCCGGTACGATGCTCATCCAGATCGAAACGGGCAGGGGTGGGGCTCGAGCCCAGGATCCCTGGGTTCTGCAGCGCGAGCTTCGCTCCCGCGCGTCGAGCTGGGTGTGCACTGTGCCCACTCGGCCACCGATCCCTGCCGGGGAAAGCGGCAGCGATCTGGCCGTTCTTGCCGTCACAAGCGGCGCGTCGGCGACCAATCGCTGACGCGCCGCTGGTGTAACGTCGCGCTCTTGGCCCCGCATCCCGGTCACGTGAGCTCCGCTTCTCTTGGCTTCTCCCGCTACTCTCGGGGCGTCGCCCCAGTCGATCCCAGTGCGATTATTACCGCGACTGTTTTATTGATTTGCGCGGCACACAAGCGCCGGTTTCGGCTAAAATTTGGGCAACGTGGCCTGCAGGCGTGCCTGGAACCCAGTTCAATCGCCAAAAGATGTCCTAAATTGCCTTCATTGTCCCTGTAGAGCTACGGGAGAAGGTGCTGTCATTACGTTCTAGCTTGAGAGCGTCGCGTGTTTCGGTCTGTGAAGACTATTGCCCTGAAACACGTCTGGCCAGGAGAAAATTGATCGAATTTGGGAAAACACAATCGTCTGTTTTTCAATTACGGTACAACAAATTAATTGTAAACAAAAAATGTTATGTTTATGACGCTTCGGCGGATAGTGTTCATGAAACGGCTTTGACTAACAGTACCCCTGTTACTTCGAACTTAACTACACCTGTATCTTGTGAGACCGTTCACTCTGGAGAAGTCGTTCATTCTGGTGGTGCCGCTTCTGAAGGAATCGCTCGTTCTGGGGTCACCATTAATCCTGATGATTCACTATAGGAAACTAGGAGGGGTGGTGGCCCGCAGTGCACGCGCCATAATGTATCTGTGCTTTTTACTAACATTCGTAGTGTTATGAACAAAAGACAAGAACTTCATTCTGTCATTGATTCTTGTGAAGCGGATATTGTTGTTTTAACTGAGACTTGGTTATCTGCAATGGTTCGGGACAACGAAATTTTTTATGGTTCCAAGCGTTTCAACGTGTACCGATGTGACAGAGAGGCTAGAAGTGGAGGTGGTGTACTTATTGCCATTACCGAAGCTCTTATTTCGTTCAGTGTAAATGTACCATGTGACCTGGAAATTGCTTGGGTGTGTGTAGTGATGAATTTTAAAGATGCATTCTTGGTATTTGCTACCGTCCTCCTCAGTGTAGCTCCAGCTTCGTAAACAAGTTACATGATGCTATCCATCTTGTAATAACGCGTTTTCCTGACTCTCCAATTTTTCTTTTCGGCGATTTCAATTTCCCTAATATCGTGTGGTTAGACCATTACCCTGTTCCAAGCCTATCCTCATCTCAGTGCAGCGAGTTTGTAAACATGTGTTCAGACTTCAACCTTCGTCAACTGGTTAACCAGCCTACTAGAGTTACTGCGAGCAGTTCAAGTATACTGGACTTAGTCCTTACCACTTGCCCCGACCTTGTCTCGCCAATTTCTTATTTGTCCGGCCTTAGTGACCATTCAGTATTGCACTTTTATTTCAAAGTTCAAAGAATCAAACCTGTTAAAAACGCAAAGCTAATAAGAGATTATAGTAAGGCCAATTTCGCAGCTATTAACGAACAACTTTGTGTATTTATGGATTCCTTTTTGCTGACTTTCGACCAACGCACGGTCCAATACAACTGGAATTTGTTTAAAGAAATCGTACACAGACTTACAAATACGTACATTCCATGTCGTGTCATAAAATATGTCGTACAGTCACCATGGTATAACGTTACTCTAAATAGACTTGCCAATAAAAAGAAGCGTTTGTTCCGTGCGGCAAAAGGCTCAACAAGCGAAAGTCGTTGGACATCATATAAACTAGCCGAACAGAGTTATAACAATGCTGTTAGAGATGCTAAGTTTACCTTTTTCACTACAACGTTACCGTCAATGTTAATGAACAATCCCAAACAGTTTTGGAATGTCGTAAATCAGAAAGAAGGTTATTTTGTATCGCTAACGGATGGGGATGGAGAGTTGGTGCCAAGAGATGATTGTGCGAATTTACTGAACGATACATTTTCAAGGGCTTTTTCCGCCGTTGGAGACTGTCCCAACCCGGAATTTCAATCACCGAACTTTTTCCCAATGTTTCCAATATCAATTGATCCTGCAGGTATAATTAAACTAATCGATTCCCTTAAATTGTCCTCATCCACTGGTGTTGATGAAATTAATTCTAAATTTTTGAAGAGCACTAAGGAATACTCATCTATCATTTTGGCTAAAATTTTTCAGCAATCCTTAGAGGAATCATGTCTGCCTGATGATTGGAAAGTGGGGAGGGTGGTTCCTCTACACAAGGGCGGGAGTAAGCATTCACCCAACAACTTTCGTCCAATATCTTTAACAAGCGTTCCTTGCAAAATTTTCGAACACGTCATCTACTCCCACCTTGCCAACTTTCTTGATTCTAATGCATTTTTCAGTCTGTACCAACATGGCTTTCGTAAAACATTTTCCTGTGAAACGCAACTTCTATCTTTCACTCATAATCTGCATTCCATTCTTGACCGCGGGTCCCAGGCGGACTGCGTATTCCTCGATTTCTCGAAAGCTTTCGATAAGGTCAGTCACCAATTATTGCTTTTTAAGCTGAGTAAACTTAATATTGACTTAAGCGTTCTTCAGTGGATTCAACATTTTCTGTCTCATCGCTCACAGTTCGTAACTGTTAATGGCTCTAATTCCCATTTAACCCCAGTTAACTCTGGTGTTCCGCAAGGTTCGGTTTTAGGACCATTACTCTTTCTTATTTACATCAACGATCTGCCAGCCATCATTTCATCCTCTGTGTGTTTATTTGCAGATGATTGCGTTATTTACCGAGAAATTTCTACCGACAGTGACACAACCTTATTGCAGTCAGATCTTATCTCAATATCTAACTGGTGCCGCACATGGCTAATGGAACTAAACATCACCAAGTGCAAGTCAATGCGTGTGTCCCGTCGTAATGCCGTTTGTCCTACTTACTACCTTAATAGCGCTCCACTGGAGCCCGTGCACTGTTATAAATACCTTGGCATCCACATAACATCTGATCTTTCATGGAATATTCATATTGAACATGTTATTAACAATGCTAACCGCATGCTAGGCTTTTTAAGAAGGAATTTTAGTTCTGTGCCGTCATCTCTCAAACTTCTTCTTTATAAATCACTTGTTAGATCGAAGCTGGAGTACGCAGCCTCCGTTTGGGACCCCGGCATGGAATACCTCGTTCAATCATTGGAGGCCGTCCAGAACAAATCCGCACGTTTCATACTTTCCAACTACCACCGTACTTCTAGTGTAACCTCCATGAAACTATCGTTATCATTACCCACTCTTGCTTTACGTAGACAATATTCTCGTCATTCCCTTTTTCACAAAATTTATCATAATCCGGCCATGCGTCACAATCTACTAACCCCTCCGTACTATATTTCACGTCGTTTAGATCATAAGAACAAAGTGGGCGTCTTTCCATGCAATACTAATGCATTTTTTTATTCATTCATTCCGCGCACTTCTGTAGAATGGAACCACCTTCCTCATGACATTGCCACCATTGATGACCTTTGCATTTTTAAAGATGCTCTATATAACTTGTTATTTTTTTGATATATGACTGTGCTTATTTTGCCTTTTGTTACTCCTTTGTATTTTCCACTCCCCTCTGTAATGTCTTCGGACCTTGAGGGTAAATAAATAAATAAATAAATAAATAAATAAATGTATGGGACTCTATGGGATTAACGAGAAAAAGTGCCGTTTTCCCCCTATTCTAACCTACTGTCGGCAGTGAAACGTTTTGGCTGCTTTTCTGGAAACCTGTCAAATAGCTTGTGCACAAACATACACACTTGCAGCCCTCACAGTTTTTATAAATAATTGTTTTGTGGTCAAGACTCAAGAGTGACTCCGCTGGGCTAAAAATGTAGTGCAACTCAATGACACAAGAGATGCCTAGAGTTACCGCAGAGTCGGTGGCGATTTCGATGAGCTGGCTTTAGCAGACGACAAGCTTGAGGTCTTGCTACACGGAACTCGCTCACTCCCGGAAAGCCGCTCTCAACATGAAACTTTTCGACATTCATCAACTTCTGGGCTTCCCCGAGGATGGTCGTATTGACCGGCAAGTCCTTTTGTTTACTCCACTACGCGAGAAAGTTTGCCAGCTCAGCCGTGGGTGCTCCGGCACGTTTTATTTTTTAATGGGCGTTCGAACGCTTGACAAATACCGATTCGATCTCCAAACAGCCGATATAATGATCGCGGCACATCATAAAATACTCGCCTTCGAGCACCGCGTACAAGCTTCAATATGCCTACGTTTGTGTGTGTCTCGCATAGACTTGTGTGTATTGCCTGGTACGTCAAGTAATGGCCGCCGGTGGTGCCACCGACGATCTGCGATCCAGCCTACCACAATAGAGATCAGTAGGTAAGGCCTAGTGCATCGACGAACGCACTCGCGGGATTGAATGAGTTATGGGTGTATAGTTCACAGAAATGTGAAACGGTCAGTCGCCACACGTCTAGATTGCCAAAGATTAATCGCCGACCAGTAACACCAATCGTTACATTACGTCCTTGAAAAAGAAAACATAATTTTTATCTATTTTGATCTTGGAATGTGTGCCAAACCTTGACAACGCCGCCATGAACGAAACTCGACTTTGTTCGAATGCTGGAACCGAAATGTGTTCCTTTTGTGCGTGACCGGGATGTGCGATGGAAGATGATGATTCCTTGTATACTGTACGTGCAAGCAATCCTTCGTGGTTAAATGCAGCGCCTGCAGTGGGAGTTCTTGCACGATACATCAGCATCTGGAAGCTGACATTGGCGGGATCTGTGGCCAGCTCCCTCTGTGTTTCGCTCTGCTACTTCGCCAATGGCATACCCTATCTTATCGTGTGCTATGGAATCTCGCAAGGTATGTACCGTGTCCAACCTAAACTCAAATATAAACTATTAAATACAAAATTCGCGTCCGCCAGAAGCATGAGCAAAAAAAATTTTAAATGTCAAAACTTCAGGGATTTTCAGTCCTTGATTTCGATTGATCCCGTCGAAGATTGTCCATCAATCGGTACCTGACCAGCATGAATAAATCAACACCTGGATTTTGTTTCTTGTCAAAGCTATGGAGTTGCATGGTGCATCCTAAGCACTGAATTGTTTTTCGTCCAAAATTATTTATTGTGGTAGTCGCCGCCGTTTTGTGGTAGCCGCTTGTCACATATCGCTCCGTGCATGCATCACATGTCTCAAGCTATAAAATCTTCATCATGGTCCTCGAAGGTTGACCGGGACTTTCTTCATAAGGAATCGCTGAACAAGTGGATAAAACTTGTGGACGACGTTAACGTAATTATTGAATATTCGGCGCTCATAATTACGTATTTGACGCATGCAAGCACCGCGTGGGGAACAAATGTTATCATGGACAGGAGTGGTGTGAACATTTTGGCGAAGGACGACAGCCGATGATAACTAAACCGCACGTACTTGTTCGCCCGACTAGAGTCACGCATCCCAGCTCTTTCTATGCCAAAATAAATCAGAAAGCTGCCAAAACGACGGCAGCGGTGTCTTGACGGGCACAGGAAATACTTCGAAAAACCTACATAGCTTCGTGCTAGTTGGATTTTTCCTTTCCTTTGTATGAATGAAAGTCCAGGTCAACATTAAATAGCACTATGTAACTGACTTCTTGCTTTTTGCAGGTATCAGCGTCGCGTTTATATCGCTTACTCACACGATCATCAGCCAAAACTTCAGTAATTACAAAGCAGTCGCCTCTGGAATCAGCAGTGCGGGATTTACGATCGGAGGTCTCGTCTTCCCACCTATGGTACAGTTCTTCTTCAACAGATACGGCCTAAGAGAGGTTTCTTGTTGTGTGGTGCTTTGATGCTGAACGCTTCAGCCGGTGCTCTACTACAACGAGGTTCTCGGGCGGTGTCTATTTCTACTTGTGACGGGAAAGCACAGGATGATTATCATAAAACCAAGACATTGCAAGAAGACGCCCTTGAAAATTATAGTTCGTGCGTTGCAGAAGAACTCTCAGCAGGACTTGTGCCGAAATATGCGGAAGCGTCCAGCAAAGACCAGATAAACGCCAAAGACGAAGAAACCAATTTTCGCCTGCCTCCGGGAGCAACAGAAACACTAGGAGCTCATCGACTCGGTGTACAAAATATGAAACTTGAGGAGCCACAACTTCAAGCTGCGCAAAATATGTACGAAGTTTCGAGGACACTGCACAGACTAGTTCCAGAATCAAATCTTCAAAATCGAATAATCGGATCGTTGTCGTTCCTTGCCATCCTTAAGTTTTACATTATCGTTCTCTCATTTTCCCAAATCCTTTTTAGCATGACCACCTACCTGACGGTGGTCGTGGACTTTGCGATGGATCGGGACATTTCGAGATGGAACGCTGTTCTCCTTATCACGTGCTGTGCGGCAGTGGACATGGTGTCGAGACTAGCATCAGGATGGATAACGGACAAAGGCATCTTAAGGAGAAGCTCCATGATGATGATGCACTTCCTTCTCTCGGCCACGTCCCTGCATCTTTTACCTCTTTGTCACTCGTATACCCTGATTGTCCTTATGTCCGTGATCCTGGGCTGGTGCAATGGAGCCACCATTGTTCTCATACCAGTGTTCCTGATGGAACTGGTGGATGCCGGTAAATTCAGCGTCTGCTACGGGACGGCGACCTTCTTGGCTGGCCTTCCCTTGCTGGCCCGTCCCGTGATAATCGGTACGCCCTGTCTTTTTACTGCGTGTTTGTAGTTGCCATTGTTATCAGGTGAAAAAGAATGCTAGCGCGGAAATCTTATCCGCCAATGACGGGGAGGGAAGTGGCGAGGAGATACGGTCAAAAAGGAGCTCGAAGACATTTTCATTTTTTTTCAAAGGATAATTCTCGTTGCCCTGTACGACTCGCCATATATTCCGCCAAATCTATTCCGGAATAAATATATATTTTTGTGGTTTCAATCTCTGTTAGCTTGAGGCCCTAACTACAGTCCCTAACGTCGGCAATGCATTCAAATAGACCTTTTTTCAAAGGCCAACGCCGTCTAGCGACAGTCTAAAAAGCTTCAATATTGCCGGTCTAAAGGCGGTGATAGGAGAACAAGCTCCCATTAATCAAGCACCCTGGACTTCGTGAATCAAAAGCGACGCAAAAGAACCAAGTCGTTAGAACAAATTCTTCGATTTAGCTTTGTTCTTTCAAAGACGTTCACTTTTCCTGGTGTGGGGACGTACTGCTGCCATTAGAGCGTCGGGTTTGGCTCTCGAAGGGGTGGCTAGACTGACGTTTGAAAAGGGTCTATTGGGGTCTTATTGTTGAAGGGTGCCATGAAACGCTGAGCGTCTGTAATGGTTCTCGCTGGTGCTCAGCAAGTAATTAAACATATTTTTACGTTTATTTAGACGGTAATTACTCAAGAATAAGTTTTAGTAATCTGGGTACGAAAATAGAACGGTTAGTTTTTGTAATTTTTTTCAATGCTTCTTTCTGTTTTTTTTTCTTTTGAGTTTTGTAATAAAGCGTTTCTGCAAGCTCTTTGCTTTGACCGGTGCTACGGCGTCGTCTTGGTTCACAATATATTTATTTTCGCATTTTTATGCGATTGAATGCTATAGGAATCGGGCACTACAAAGAGGGAAACCACTTTAAGAATAATTCCATTGAGACACCTAAATATACATATATGTCCCATGACCCTGTTTCTGTGCGACCCACAGTTTCCACAAAAAAAAAAAAGTTTGGATAGCTTCCTGGGACTTACCCAGTACCAGCATATGCTGTGAATCTACTGTACGAAATAAAACATGAATACGTATTTTCGCATCCCATGTACTGTCTACTTCGTCCAAGTTCAACTATTCGCACAACTGATTTTGTTTTGTCTTCTCTTCAGGGTTCTTCAGGGACACGTTGGGAGATTACCGGGGACTCTTTTGGCTCCTCGGAACATTGGCAGCCTGCAACGTCATCTTATGGTGCTGGCTCTATTCGAAAGAGAGACAAGAATGCATCGTCAGTAATTTAGTCAACGAGCAGCGCCAGAAGAAGCATTCACAGGCATGACAGGCTACCGCTAGTTCAGCCTTACCATACTCGATCAGTTTACCAGGTCAGCGTTATCTTACACAGAGCAATAAATGGACAGGATTCAAGAGGACAACCTATAGGTGTATTTCCTAGGTGACATTGAGTCCCAGGAGAAAAGCTCACCCTGCTTAAAGTTCGCCGTATATGCTTACCGAACTATAGTCGCCGTCTACCTTATACTATGTTCGCCGCTTCATCGGTACCTCCGGACAGAAGCTTAAAGGGGGCCCTGCAACAACTTTTTGACTGGTTTTTAATTTGCACTGAACCTGAGCGCACTGAACGTAGTAACTTAATTAAACTTTTCTTTTCTCAAATTTCGCTTTATTTTAAAAGTTATAGGCAAATTAGAATTACAAAAACAAGCAAGAAATAACCTCCTTCATGACGTCGTAGGTCCTGGCTTGAGTGGCCGTGAACTAGAGGAGGGGTGGTGAGCTCATTGAGCGCTCACGGCTGCCGCACTCCGTGTCGACGGCTCGAGAGGGCGCCACTAAAGCACGTGTTGGATAGGCTGTATGAAGCGGGCGGCCAGGCCGGCTCGCATTGCATTTGCTGCGCGATTAATGATTAATTCGGCATTACACTTTATTGGCCACAAACGACAGCAAACACGGGGTAAATATCAGTTCAGAACGGGAGCCACTTCGCGCTGCCATACCGCCAAATGGCAAAATCGCCAGCCAAGCCCGCGCCGAAAGCCTTTGGAACGATCGGAACCGTTCGGATCCTCGAGCCGGTATACGACCGCAGCGCCGCCGCGTACATCCGGGACCTTTCTACGCTCGCCGTTCGTCGGCGCCTCATCGCACTAGCCCTTTCTAGTATGCGCCGTTTTTTTCCGCCGCTTGGTGGCGGGTATGTCGACGGGTCATTTCTTGTTTCCGTACTTTATAAACTACATTTGTTTCTTTTCTGATGTAAAATGCTGAACAAAACCTACTTTCATACATAATTGAAACGGTTCGCGACACTTCCATTTTGTATCTGGACTAAAAAAAATATTTTAGCGGTTCTGATTAGCAGTAAGCCCAAAACCAAAGACGTCACATATCGCGCGCTTTCGGTACCGCGGGTCGCCCCCGTAGGTGGAGGAGGTTTTCGCGTCGTCCGGTTAAAATATGACGCACTTATATTTAGTTACTCTCTCCGTGCCCGCTGGCTTGCCCGAACCCCAAGAGACATGGAAAGCGCAAAAAAGGTAGACGCTTAAATATGATTGCAGGGCCCCTTTCATGAGCGAAATGTTGTCGAGATAACTTGTTATGTTCAAAGGGAAGGCCGTTTTAGCAGAGCGCTACCACATTCTCTCGCGACCGCGGTATGACTCCTGGCGCGCACTGAAGAGCATTAAAGTCCGAAAAATGCAGATCCATCCAAAACTCGAGAAAAAAGGAAACCGACGTTTCGAAACCAACTATACTCTGTTTCATACTTAGCGTGCAACGCTGTCAAAGCTACTGGCGCCAGCGTGGGGCCTGATCTCGTTGATCATTTGCACGCGTTCTCGCGCAAACAAAACCATTGATGAAGCCACGCGCTCGCGCCAGTAGCTTTGACAGCGTTGCACGCTAAGTGTGAAACAGAGTATAGGTTTCTTCTTCAATGGTGACTGAAAGCACACGGAGCAGCATCAACTCCTAACCTCCTCGTCTTAAAAAAAAACAGTAAAAAAAATTTTTTTTTTTAGTTATGGAGACAGTTATATTTTTTCTGTTTTCTCGTCAGGCCACGGAGGCCATGCACCTACACAGAGGGAAATGCGCCCAGGCACCTAGCCAGGGACCTGTTTAGGTTTCCTGGCGTATGCTGGATTTGCCACGATTTCAAGAAAAGTCTTCTTTGGATGTTTGGTGTCGACCACGAGGAGGTTTGAAGCTGCTGCTGCTCCGCGTGCTTTCAGTCACCCTCGAAAAGAAACTCGAAACATTGGGTTTCCTTTCGAGTTTTGGTTGCAGCAACATTTTTCGGACTTTAATTCTCACGCAACCAGGCAGATTGCTGCCGAATATGTTTACTGAAGAGCATGCTTCCAACTAACAGCGTGAGCCCACCCGGTACCAATGGGCACGTTAAGTCCAACCAAACGGAGCACAGCGCACAAAAACCGCGAAACACCGAAATTATCGACGAGCCACATGAGCCACTTCCGCCCTTACGGTTCTGACGAACTCCGTATCTCGTGGATACCGGTGGCAGAAGCCGAAATTATTTCACAGATAAATTAATTACGGCTTCCGTAGACAAACAGAGTAAAAAAAGACGGTGACGTTAGGAAGTTTTTACGAATGTTTTAATTATCATGAATGGTTTTAAGATTCGCTTTGAAAACACATGCTTAAAGTTACCTTGACTGATATATTTATTGACCATGCATACTGTTCAGATTTAAATAAAAGTCAACATTCTTGAAGCCGCTTGTCGATGCAAGAAACTCGAACTTGTCAGATGTTCCGTGGTTCCGTCTCGCAGCGCGATACGGAACCCGTCGATGTGTTACGCAGATACCGCGGCAGACGTCAATTCGTTTTCAGGCGAGATGCGTGAACAAACCTCTTCCACAACGCTAACTGATGTTCCGGCTTTCCAATCGATGTATATCTTTATTCGCTGGGCTAAGCATTCTAAAAAAAGGCAGTGGTCCGTATGCCTTCTCATGTCGACAACTTTTCTGTCGCTGTGCCATCGGCACGCTATCGTTTGATAGATGGATTCGTTTTCAGGCGGAATGCACGAACAAACCTTTTCCGGAACGCTAATTGCTATCTTTGCTATCAAATCAAATCGTACGCGTGTTTACTTGATGAAAATCGTGTTTACTAACTATAGAAAGGGGCAGCGGTCCGGGAGCGTCCTTCGTCTCGACAACGTTTTTGGTATTCGTTTCGCCCGTTTTCGGTATTCGAGAGCTCCATCGGCCGCCATTTTTGCATTGAACTTTCCAGAAAATCGCCTATAACTTTTGAATAAGATAACCGTTGGTGCTGAAACTTTGGCATCTTGCATGGAACGGCTGGGGCTACCTTCTGACGGAGTCTGAGCTCTCCGTAATGTCTAGTTTATTTTTGCGGTGCGAAAAAGAAGGTTCGGTTTTCTCGCGGACGCCCGGTACTTTACTAGGGAATACATCTTACTTCGTGAAAATCCAATGGCCTTGGCGCCGATACGCTTTGCGTAGCTGGAATGGGTGGACTCGCGCAGCCTCGTGGTTTTCTTCTTTAAAATGAAAGGGGTGGCTGCCGCACTATTCGTCGAAGAAACCCGCCGAGACAGCGGAGACAACCGTCTCTGCTTTTTTGGCAAATCCGGTATCTCGGACCCGGTGCTCGGGCGGCAGCCCCTCGGTGGCCGCGAAGAACACCGCGACTGGACAGCGAGCGGACCAGCGCGAGCGCATACGGTCTGAAGGCTTGCATTCCACGACCGCTCAGAGAAGAGCTTTGGCACTCTAGGCACGCTCTCTAATGCAAAGGAACGGAGTAGAATGTATTCTTCTGGTAAACTGTATTTAACATAGCCATCTTCTTTTTTTCTGTCTGGGACGTTATTGTGACATACCGAAAGCCACGGAGGCTATATCGCATTGGTAATGGGTAAGCAATGGGTAAGCAAGCGACGTTTCCCCGTGATTTTAAACAGCATAACAACTGACTAATTTGTTTTTCAGAAAACCAGAAAAAAAAAGCGTACACGACCCTTTACTTAGCATGGACTCGGGCGTAATCTCATTGTAAGTAGAAGGTCGTGTATGTTTTTTTAGAGCGCAGCTCTTAGGCGCCCGTTTCGGCTTGAGCGGCGTCGGCGTCGGCGTCGCCGTCGGCGTAACCACGCGGTGCATGATGGGTAAATTTCCCCGCTAAATTTAGCGGAAAATTTTCCCCGCTAAATCTATCGGAAATTTTCCCCGCTGAATTTAGCGAGAAATTTTCCCCGCTAAATTTATCGGAAAATTTCCCCCGCTAAATCTAGCGGAAAATTTTCCCCGCTAAATTTAGTGGAAATATTTTCTCCGCCCCCCACCCTCGAGGTCACGTGACCCCCAGGCCACGTGACCCCCCCCCCCCGAGGTCATGTGACCCCTGGTCACGTGACCCCCGAGTCATGTGACCCCCCCCTCCCGTGCTTTCCCCTCCTCCTCAAGAGCTGTCTCTAATTCGGCGTTACAGGGAGTTGTAAACGGCTTTCATTTTTTTTTCCTGAAAAATAAACCAGTCAGTTATTCAGCGTTCGTGTCATCCAGTTTCTCGCTCCGTCTGTGTCTGTCGCGTTGTTTCAATTATGAGCATAACACGGTAACGCTATTTCGCGATTCTCGAAACCGGCACACAGCTCAAAGATACGATATATAAGCGACGTTGCACACGCGCTAGATTACAGCCGCCACTGGAGACCTTCTCCTGACTTCCCCAGATGCCGAGCCAGTGAAGCGGGCTTGCACGAGCCTCCACAAAAGCCATTGCTGGGGAGAAGGACACAGTAGAATCGAAAATGGCAATGACCAGTCCTGCTGTGGTCATGATGAAGTGAAATAAAGGGAATAGGAGGAAACAAAAACTGAAGGTCGGTTATGGCGGCGCCCATGCACAGCTGCTGTAAAGCGTCTATACCCCGACCGGTCGTGGTCTATACCATGCCAACGTATCCCCAGCTTTCTTGTCCATGAGCAACTTGCGCCCTCTCTCGCCTGCTCTCCGTAAAACGCTCTAAAAGATTAATTCCAGTCAAAAACTGCGTATACAAAAATGACAATCAGAAATTCGAATCTTGTGAATGTGCACTTTCTTTCCTAGGCCAGACGATCTTTTTCTTCATTTTTGCATTGAGTTCTATGAACTCACTTTGAAAAAAATCGAATATATTTCCATAATAAAGAAGAAACGAAATATTGCCGGGGATCATAATTAATTCGGGCTGTGTGGATATTTATACAGCGTGTAGTTGGTCAGCCATTTCAAAGTTGCGACGAGTCACTCTCTGTAGATGAGCAATTTAGCCTGTGCAGTATAACCGATAGCCTTGGGTCTTTAACGTGCGCCCCCGCAGTAGTGATACACGACCGCCCGCCGGTACGATGCTCATCCATATCGAAACGGCCAGGGGTGGGTATTGAGCCCAGAATCCTCGGGTTCTGCAGCGCGAGCTTTCGCTATATACACGTGCTCCGAGCTGGTGTCAGTGCGCTAGCCCACTCAGCCACCGATCCCCCACCCTGGAATTGTAATAGCGTAGGACTCGCATCACGCGTCTAAATTGAATATTTACTATTACCATCAATACGTTTTGTTCCTCGGGACCTTTTCCTGTATTATAGACCCTGTAAGATTACCCTTACCGCGCATACATGGCGGTCGCATTGTTAATTCGCGATGAGAAGCTCCCTAGGGGCGCTTCTGTTTTCCTTACTACAGAGAAAGTTTAGCCAATGGGCGGAGCTTGTTGCCCGCTAGGACCAGCGGCGTTGTCGCATTGAGCAAACAGGTATGAAGCCACCGGAAGTGAGCGGCTTGTCCCGGAAGTGAGCGCTTGGCAGGCTTTGTAACCCTTCCGAGTGCTGCTTCGAAAACCGTCGAGGGCTTTGGATTTTCGCTTGTTCCCTCAAGAGAGCCTGCTTGTTGCGCAGGAAGAGCTCATGCGGACCCGAAAAGTATCATGGAAGCCATTCAATGTAAACATTTTGAGATTCTAGTTGATGAAGTTGTGAATATGTCCCAAGTTCAAATGCCTCATTTTCGGGATTTAATCCAGAACGGGAGTATTAAAACCCAATCAAACACACAAAAAAGCATGGTCCAAAACATCGACTGAATGCACTGGGAAGCCCAGCGCACGCCCGACTTCGGGACAAGCATTGAACTTCCGGTGGCTTCACTTGCGCCAGGCTCGAGGCAGCTAAGCGCCATCCAGCCCCCTATAGTAGAGATCAGTGGCGTTGTCTCATTTATTCCTGAGAAATCGCATAGAGTTCCTATGAGTCCGAGCCACAAAATGGCAGACGGAAGTAGTCATCCCCCGGTTGTCAGACTACGCTCCTGTGGTTGCCGAGCTGTGAAATTCTCCTTAACAACGCCAAACTCTCTCAGCATAAGCGGCTGTGCCTTACTATGGGTAGCGCACGTGCTACCCACATGGTTATATTTAAATTTTCATAGTGCGTAGAATGTTGACGTTGCACGTGGTTGCACCAGCAGAGGAAGTTGAAGTATCCTCGCTCAGGGTTGTGAAAAAATTCCACCAGGCGGCGATACCCAAACTTCTCGCCGCGAATAGTGTAGGAAAGGAAGTCGGAGGTAAACCAACGCCTTCATTTCTGTTCCGTTTACCCTTAAGCTGAGACAACGCCTCCTGTACTAAGCACAGGAGGCGATGGCTGAGATTGCAGCCAATGCCACAAGCACGAGAGCTCGAGATCGCTGCTTGTATGTATGTAAGCGTTGAAATATATTTTAACCAAGGGGAAAAAACAAGAAAAACCGTAACAGTGGGACCACTCCTTCTAATGGGGGCCTGCCAGTCCCGGTCTAAGCAAGAAAAAAAAAAAGGAGGAAGAGGAAAGGTTCGAGTAAGACACAAACAAATCAAAAAGATAGTCAGCGACGTCTAGTCGAGCACTGTCAGGTCTGCCGCCTCAATGGCAGAAGTGTTCTTCCGTAGGACGAGCACTCGCGCTAGAAATGCGCGTATCAAAGCCAGGAGCACGGGCTAGCTCGCGCTTGCAGCTTTGACTATAGTCTCAGCGTAAGGGTTAACGGAGTATGGCAAATATCGAACACTGACGCTGACTGCTCCTAGGGCTCTCGCTCGAGGGTTGTTTACAGGACACACTTATCTTCCAATTTCCTTTGTGGTTTCAACGGTACGACAGCATGCTCAAGGACTCTGCTATTGGCCACCGTTGGCTGGTCGCTGTAGCATGTTGCTGGATGAACATCTTCGGCTTCGCCATGATGCGTTCAACGGCAGTCATCTACGTTGCCGTCCTGCAGACGTTTCACGTCACCAGGGGACAGGCGGCGTGGCCCCTCAGCCTGACCGGAGCCTTCTACTCGTTCACAGGTGAGGAGGGTGCGTTATACGTAGATGAGCGATCTCGCCGGCCATTACTGTACTGTGGCCGTGCAACCACAACCAGCCCTTGGACATAGAAGAAAGACGTAGCCGACTGAAGATGAAGAAATCGTTACAGCTAATTAAACTAGGCGGGGAATGACACAGCGGTTATGGGAATTGAGAAAGCGCGCTGCGGGTGTGTGGCCACTAGAGCGGGTGTAGGAATAGTCGTTCGAATCAAATAGGGCACTGCCATCCCTTTAGCACCAACGCTTATAAGAAAACTGATTGTCGTGTCTTTCCCTTGCACTGTGAAGGTTATTCGTCGTAGAAATGCTGGCGAAAAGCACGAGTGAACACGAGTGTCGCTCTGGAGCGTCAAGGAGGCCGAATTGAATTAAGGCCATCAAAAGATCGGTGAGGGAATTCGTCGAAGAGAAAACCGCGTGGAACCTGTATGTTTACACGGACTCAAAACGGGCAGTTCAAGAACGCAGCAAGCACTACAGCCGATGAGGGGTAGTCAGAAGTATACCAAGACAACGACCAAACAGCTACGAGCCGAGGGTCGCAGCATCAAAATAAGGTGGGTTCCGGTACACCAAGGCATCCCCAGGAACGACGAGGCGCACGCAGCCGCGTGGGAACAGCTTCATGCCCTACGCACCCGGTCCGAGCTCATCCCACCCCGTCGTTGCCAAAAGAACACAGGACGGTATCGATCCTGAAGAAATGAAAGCTTCAGAACGTCAGGAAAAAAGATTAACAAAAAAAACCGTCTCGCTGAACAACGGAAAGAAGACGAACATCCGCTCCCGTCGAAGCCTTTCAGTAGACGGGAGAGGGTGTGCCTGAAAAGGCTCAAGACCGGCACCGCCATGAAGCCGGACCGAAGAAGCCTTTTCAACAAAAATAATAGAATGGAAGAAGACGGACAGGACGGTCTGTGCGAGGACTGCCAAGTCCCCGCGAACATTGAGCACATCTTTTGAGAATGCCCGAGGAACCTTAGGAAACGCGAGGTCGCCATCGAATCACTACCACTGCAAGCCAGATCGAGCCTCTTTAGGGACTGAATCCTTCCAGAGGGTTCGCCCGAACACAGGAAGGCAATCCCTGAATCGCTGGTTGAATACATCAAACCGGCCAGGCTTACCCAGTGTATTTAACTATCTCCCCCAACACCTTCCCCTCACGTAACCGATGACTAAAAGTCAAGGGTTGCAGCCAAAACCCCTTCTCCCTATTTTATATTTATTTTTATTTTTGTTCTTTTCTCATTCACAATTTTCTCATTCACTCGTCGCGGCGTCCCAACTCCTCTGGCTGCTGAAGCTTTACCGTAGACTTGACCTGAAGAGCGACCTTCAGCAGAACAGGCGTCTGCCACATACACCACAGCTGTTGGGACGTACCGCCAGGATCGCGACCGGCGACAGCGGGACGCTTCTATGACGTCATCAGGCGGAATTCGAGGGACTGCTCTTTTGGGGACTGCAATGGCGCATGTGTTCAAGGCTCGTGATTAGATCATGCACGCGGCGCATCGCCCTATACGCATCGATCGGCAGAGCAGTCAGATTATGTTAATTAGCATGATGCGCAGCGAAAGACTACGTCTGCGCTGATCCAATCAGATGCAAGGGTTGCATCACGTCATTGCTAAAACTATTTTTACGGCGAAGCTGTATATGACTCGTTGGTCGGACGTTTTAATGTCGGCGTCCCCCCCCCCTCCAAAAAAATTTCTTTGAGTGATTGAAGCGAAAAGTGCATATCACGCATTCAACCTACAGCACATCATTCGTGTCACCAAAGAACAATCACATAACAAGCATCCGAGCCACATAATTTATGATAAGGCACTCCTGATAACAATGCGAAGCACGTAGCGCTCACCGCATACGTTTCGCGGTAATGATTACTGTTGCGCAAGCTGCCGCGGCGACGGCAGCTTGCGACGTGGGAATGACGTCACTAGCCTTTCATACAGGGTGTTTCACGTAAGAGTGACGAAAATTCCTAAAATTAGTGTATTCGAGGTAAAAGGATAATTTTCTGGGGACCGCATTACTCGTGGTGGCAGGCGTCAGAAAATGCGCTACCTGCTAATTAGATCGCAAATAAACTAAAAATTACGAATCAACATTTTCAATTAGTGAAAATAGACATATGGTTTCAAGTAGAAACTTGCTGAGCGTCATCGAAAACCACTGATTCAGTAATTGTCAGAAAGACTTTGAGCGCGTGAGAAGCGTAGTAGTGCGCTGAAGTTACCACTCGTGGAGCAGGTGCACTGCTGGGGCTCTCATAAGAGATGGAGTAATCGCGCGGGCGCCTTACCACAACCGCCAGCCTTGTACCTGCATGCTCCACGAATGGTAACTTTAAAACACTGCTACGCTTCTCACGAGCTCAGAGTCTTTGCGAAAATGACTGATTTTGGGGTTTTTGATGACTCTCAGCAAGTTTCTAATTGGAACCTTATGTCTATTATTACTAATTATAAAAAGTTAATTAGTCGTTTGAGGTAATTAGCGAACTAATTAGTAAGTATCGCGCATTTTCTGACGTCCGTCACCACGAGTAATGTGGTTCCGAAAAACATTATCCACTTACATCGAATACACTAATTTTAGGAATGTTTGTCACTCTTACGTGTAACACCCTGTGTATGTAAAAAAATTTGGTACAGTGCATTTACTTTTCTTTCCTCAATCATTTGGTATAGTACAGTGGGGAATCGTTGCGGGTGGTACCACAGCTTCGCTGGGCACCACCTTAACAGCCCCGACTTTTTTTTTTTTGGAATCCGTTTGGTTTTATATATAGTCACGGATAGATTAAAGAAGCGCAGGGCGTAGTCGCTTCTTCTCGCTTATTCGTGATTGGTTCTTCGCCGATTTTATCGGCTAACGCTGCAACCTGATTGGCCGCGAAGCGATAAGGAGTTGTTTCGCCACGCCCGGCGTGATCATGATACAAGTGGTACACCGGGACAACACCTGCATCCGCGAAACTCGATGTTCGTATGTTGGAACCGATATCATTGCTCATACACCATAAAAAAAGCTTTCAGCCTTTTACTCTGGTGAAGGAGGAAGACCAGCGGAGCTGTACAATGGAAAGTAGTGGCCGGCCGCAAGTCAGCAATCAGAGTGGAAGGCTGCCGCCATCTATGATCGACGGCGACAACCAAGATACGTGGCTTGCCGCCGTCGCTCATTGATGGCGATAGGTGCCCAGAGTTCGGTGTCTTCATTTCTTTGCGGGGGACACAGTCTTGGGAAAACTAACCCTTAACAACTCCACTGGAAAAAAAAAAAGAAGTTTGCCAACATGAGTCTCTCCAATATCTGTAATTCCTAAAAACGCAAGCAAAGTTTTTTTTTTTTAATTCATTGTTTGTTGTGCGACATTCGAAGCACGGATCTCGCGGTGACGATCGCGTTCGAATCTTTATGCAAACTGTCTTTTGTATGATCATAGCCTCCTCTATACTCACAAAGCCTGGCAGTTCGATGACGGAGCCGTAGAGTGCCCGGTCGCAGATTTGGAGCGCGAGCATATGATAGCAGCAGAGCATTTTCCGGGGAGCCTGTAGTCAGCGCACAGCTTTTGCAGCGGCGAGGACCGAAACATGGTTTTCAAACCCACAAGAAAAGAAGCGGTATCCCGAGGAACGGAGAAGCACGAGCGGACATTCCATCGCTCGGGACAACTGTGTTTCGGCGTCTCGCCGCAGCGGGGCGCCCGTTAAGCCTGGTTCAGACAGTTGCGTTTGCCTGCGTTTGACTGCGTTGCGGCTGCGAGAAACCAGGACATTCCTACTGCTTATATCGCATGCCGAAGATGATTCAACTAGAATTGGATTCCACGCTTCATACGAAGCCTGATGTGCCAGTGACTCGCTTTCGGTTCTCGACGCAACGCAGTCAAACGCACTCAAATGCAAGTGTCTGAACCGGCCTTTACATGCATGCCTCTTGCCTGCCGCTCTACCTTTTCACTTTCGGCGGCCGCGTCTCGCTGGCGATCTGCCAGGCTTTGTCAGTATAAGGGAGGCTATGGTATGTTGTACAGGCTGTCATAAAAAAAATTCAGTCTTTTTTTCTATTGCAAAAATAAACTAGACATCGCCGAACGCTCATTCTCCGCCCAAAGGTAGCGCTAGTGTCACAACCACATGCCAAAGTTTCAGCCCGATCCGATACCCTATTCCAAAAGTTATGTGATTTTCTAAAAAGTTCAATGGAAAAATGGAGCCCACTTTTGCCCGTTTTCGGTTTCTGGTGCCGCAGAGCCCCATGTATTCGAAAACTCCGTCGGCCGCCATTTTCCATTGAAATTTCCAGAAAATCACTTATAACTTTTGATTAAGGTGATCGATCGGGCTGAAACTTTGGCATCTGGTTGCGACCTCTAGCGCTACCTTTGGGCGGAGAATGAGCGTTCGGCGATGCCTAATTCATTTTTGCAATAAAAATATAAAAAAGTGTGTTTTTTTTGTGACACTTTGTATAAGCAGTGTGACCCGGCTTTAATGAACGCCTCACATATGTGGGAGACGATGGATGCTCCTTCGTGTATTGTATGTACGTGCAAGCAATCCTACGCCTCGAAATGCAGCGCCAGCTGTGGGAGTCCTTGCAAGATACTTCAGCGTCTGGAAGCTGACACTGGCGGGATCTGTGGGCGCCGCCATCTCTGTTTCGCTCTGCTACTTCGCCGACGACATACCCTTTCTTATCGTCTTCTATGGAATCTCGCAAGGTATGAGCGCGCGCTTTGTCCAGACTATCGCGAAGTATCTCAAGAGTCAAAGTTTTCGGGTCTAGGACCTCTATCTCCAGTCCCCTGATTTCGGTTGACCTCGTCAAGGTTGAACGACGACGAAGATACAGGGTGCTTCCCCAACAACTGATAATACTTTCTAAAAAAAGGACACTTGAAATAATGTAAAGGATTACTTTGGGCTCGCGTTATCTATCGCAGAGGACGTCAGGTAGAGAGTGTAAGGTAATGGCAAATTAATGACCTAAAACAAGCCATTTAACTTTTCAATATTCGTCTTAACTGGCACATTCAGATTTAAAATATTTTTCCCGTCGTCAAAATATCCTATCCAGCTGTTTGAGTTTAGGCTGACCAGGAGAGCAGGGGCCAGTAAAAAAGTAGGTAACACAGTGTGTTTTTCTCCTCTTTCTCTCTCTTTCTCGTCACAATCAGTTTTTTTATTCGAACTTAAGTAAACGTTGATTGATTGATTCAATCATAAATTCTTCTCCGCGCTATTCTCAGGCGACGTTAGGTTGTCAGAGACCGCCAAGGCGCCGAAAAGCTGCGCATCCGAGAAAACGGCGGAGTATGGCGCTCCTTTTAACTCCGTGACCCTTAAGACGCAGTCCCACTTCTCATGCATCATAGAAAAGACAGTGAGCAGACACCGTCTGGGGCGTATTTCTTTCTTGTAAAACGGTTCTATGACATTAATCTTACAAACACTGTCTTTAGACATGTTCGAAGCACACATGTGTACGGAGAAAATATGCTTCAAGCATGCTTGAGACGTGTGTTCCCAGATGATTCTGTCATCATGTCTTTTGTATGATGTGTCATCAGAGGGACTGCGGTCTCTAGCTCCTTTGGTTGTCAAGAGTTTTCCTTCGTAGAGTTGTAAGGCGCATCTTCTTCGTTCGAAACTATTGTCGTGGTAGCTGCTTTTCACACCTCTCAAGTATAGCTATGACGATCTCAATCATCTGTCGAATAAAAAAAGTTCATTTTACGTTGTAAAATCTTCATCTTGGTCACTCAGTTACTCATAGGAATATATGCATATAGGATCTACTCAAATGCTTCTCTTCTTTCTTTTTTTCTATTGCAGGTATCAGCATCGCGTTTATATCGCTCACCCATACAGTCATCAACCAAACCTTCAGCCAGTACAAGGCAGTCGCTACTGGAATTAGCAACGCAGGATTTACGATCGCGAGCCTCGTGTTCCCTCCTGTGGTACAGTTCTTCTTCGACGAATACGGCATCAGAGAAGGCTTCCTGTTGTGCGGTGCTCTGATGCTCAACGCTGCCGCCGCCGCCTTGCTGCAAAAAGATTGTCGTGCTGTGTCTGCTTCTACTTCTCACAAGAAAGCACGGGATAATCCTCATTTAACCGAGGCATTACAAGAAGACGTCCCTAGAAGTGACAGCTCTCGCGCTGCAGAAGAACCGTCAACAGTACTCCTGCCGATGTCAGCGCAGACGTCGAGGAAAGATCACCGAAGCACCCAAGACGAAGACGGCAATGTCCCTTTGTCTTCAAGCATAACGGCAAACCCCAGAGCTGGTCAATCCAATGCAGAAAACATAGAACTTGACAAGGTTCAAGTTCAGGCTGCGGAAAATAAGTACGATGTTTCGAGGACACTACAGAATCTAGTACCAGAGTCGACTCTTAAAAGTCGAATAGTAAAATCATTGTCATTCCTTGCCATACCGAAGTTCTACATCGTCGCAATCTCATTTTCACAACTTCTTGTTTCCGTAACTACCTATCTAACGGTCGTCGTGGACTTCGCGATGGATCGAAGCATTATGAAATGGAATGCGGTCCTCCTGATCACGTTCTGTGCGGCAGCGGACATGGTGGCGAGACTAGTATCAGGATGGTTCACAGACAAGGGCTTTTTGAAGAGGAACACCATGATGACTCTGCACTTATCCCTCTTGGCCATGGCCCTGTTTCTTGTACCCCTTTGTTACTCGTATTCCCTGATTGTCCTCATGTCTCTGATCGTGGGCTGGTGCAATGGGGCCACAATCATCCTCATACCAGTGTTCCTGATGGAACTGGTAGAGGCCGTCAAATTCAGCGTATGCTATGGGACGGCGACCTTCCTGTCTGGTCTTCCTATGCTGGTCAGGCCTTTGGTAATTGGTAAGTCATATTTCTTATGTTTTTCGCATCCTTTCTCTCGAAGCTCTGAATGGACTACATAAGTAATCGGAAATATCAATTACCTTGGAGATACCATTTTTCATAGCGTTTCGCTAAAGGAATGATCCAGGTCTCAACATTTAGAGGGAAGCTGAAGCGGTTTCGAATTTGATTAAAAACACTTGATACTTTTTAATCCGACCTCAAGCATCACGAATATCAGAAAAAGTAGTCCCTCCGCGGCGGCAGCGAGGGAAGTAAAAAGAGAAGGGAAAACATGACGTCACGAAAGGGTCCTCGCGCCGTGCTCCTCGGCTCGCAGAGCCAGCGTCGTGAGTCGTTGATATTGAGTTAGTTGGTGTTCATGCTTCTGAAAGATGGCCAGCTGAACGTAGGAAGATACTCAAAGAGAGAGAGAGAGAGAAAGGAGACAGGAGACACACTGCTGAACTAGCAACCATTTACAAAAGATCTTCTTCACACCCATTAGTTTCATATCTCGGAACTAATGAGTGTAGAAGAAGAGGAGGTCCAACATCTTTCTACAGAAGAGGCAGGCACCTCAGCGAATCCGAGGAGCTTACGCGAAGCGGAGACGAAACGAGGTAAGAATTGCCAGTTGATCGTTGTGCAAAAGATGCAATTAGAATCGCGCCTGCTCATTTGATGACGTTACGATTCGACCAACCAGTGACGTTCAGCGGCGGCGATTGGTTGCGCGTTTTTTTTTCTATTTTTTTCTTTCTTTCCCGTTTAGCGTCGTTTTGATGAAAAATGATGGTGATATTTAGATTCTCCAGGAGAAACTGCGCCAGGAAGAAGCATTAACTCATCTCTTTCTAAAACCGTTCAAGCTTCCCTTTAAAGGGTCCATAAAATGAATTTTGGGCTGGGATGTATATATTTTAGATTGGGGTTCTACTAATCGCATATCGTTTAGTGGACCAAAAGAGGGTAGAAAGTCATAAATAAGCCTGCTTTTCGGTACGAAAATTCGAAAATATAGCGGACTATTTCGTACCTCCTTTCCTTCGAAAGCTTTCCGCCTTTGTAGTGTGATAGTACATCCGCGGTACCCAAAGCGCGTCAGCCTACCTCAGCTCACGCATTGGACAGAAGCACTGCGTCACTCGGACGTATACGCTCGTCAACAATCAATTCGTCGACGAATATTTCAATTCGCGTTCGTGGCCAATACCAGCGCCGTGGCGGTACTTAATCATCGCTTGCGAATGACAAATTCCATGGTATGCTTAAGAAGGACGATGATCGCTTGGAGTCATCGTGCCGGTGCCCAAGGACTTCACGATCACGTGATTTCTCATTTCGCTTTTTAGTTGAGGCGGAAAGCTCAGGAGGAAGAATTCAGGAAAATCATTTTCGGCTGGTTCACAATTTGCGATTCAGTGTGACCAACTGCGTTTCAGCCGCTTGTAACCACTTACGACATGAGGCGCCATCTCTCGGGAAACCACTGATCTCCTCCGATCGGCATATGGTATCATTCTTTCACCGTGGGCATGAAATAATTCTCGCAATGTTATAAGAAACCATTTCTCATAGACGGAACGTAGATTTGATACCGCGAATATTGCAACACCTTCAGTCTATAGTTCCACGCAGATCGGAAATGTTCCAGGGCTGTCCGATGAATGGCGCCAGTGTGCTCTCTCCTCACCGGGTGTGGTTACTGCGCGTGCGCAGAGACCAGATTCACCTGAGGTGGAGCATCTGCGCATGCGCAGTGCCGACAGCAGCGCCACCCCTGTGGCCTGACGTCAGAGTTGAGTTGGTCTATAGTGGCTCTATAGATGACCGAAACCACGTCGCCGCGGCGTGCAAACGGGGGATGTTAAATGCGATAGCATTTCTCTAATTGTTTCTTTGTTAAAAAGGCTACCTGTGTTTTATTTGCATTAAAACGTTAATGACTAAGAAATACTCACATTTTATCCCGAACGCTATTCACTTCCCTAGATAGGTCACGTGGCATTAAAAAATATACGTCATCATCATGTTT
Organism: Ixodes ricinus; assembly: GCA_037355805.1. NCBI lineage: Eukaryota > Metazoa > Arthropoda > Arachnida > Ixodida > Ixodidae > Ixodes > Ixodes ricinus. The sequence goes on along the minus strand of JAZHYW010024353.1, from coordinate 41,898 downwards.
TTTTTTTGTGAAATGCGTTATTTTTGCAGAAAACTTTACACCTGCTTTCCAAATAAACACCCTGCGTGTATATAATAGTAGGCAGTGTTTTATAAAAATAAAATATGCTTATGTTCGCGTTCCATGTATTTTGTTCTTTTGTTTAAGTTCGACTGGCACATCTGATGTTTTTGTTTCTTTACAGGATATTTCCGGGACACATTGGGACGTTACCGGGGTCTCTTTTGGCTCCTCGGAACTTTGTCAGCCTTCAACGTCGTCTTATGGTGCTGGCTTTACTTGAAGGAGAGAAAGACGGGCAAACACCAGTAATCTCAATAAATAGCAACGGAAGAAACATGCCCAGGCATGATAAGTGACCCTGTGTGCTACCATGCCATGCTCTGCAACGGATCTCAGATCTGTCTTATTCTGTCTGCACAGACCAATAAATAGAAAGGGATCGCGAGCCCACGCTATCGCCTGACGTTCTAGCTTCGTAGCTTTTAAAGAAGTCAGTGATTAATATAGCTCTCTCATCGGTCCGTTGCTATTTAGCCCCTTCTTTTTTTATTACACTCGGACAAAGCTCACGGAACGAAAGGTTGTTTGTGTTCACGAACCTGGACATCCGGCTGGAGTTTGTTCGCAGCCTTATAGATTAAAAAGTGTAATCGGCGCGCAGTACCTTACAAACTCCACACCCGTAGCTCCAGTGCTGATCTTAACGGGTAGCATTACGAGCAACAATTACAACGAGCAACTTTGTCACCACCTAAGTTACAAACCCACGAGGAAAATTGCGCTCGCTCAGAAACTGTACGGGTAGAAACTGAGGGAGATGGAAGAGATGGGAGCGTGCAGGGGACATCAAAACACCGAGCTCTTGGTTAGAGTCAGACTTGTGTTCGTTACTTGAAAAATGTAATGGATTACAACTACAAATTACTGAGCCTCAGATGTAATGGATTATTGTTACAAATAACTTTCCCTGAAAAGTAACGGATTACTTTACTCGTTACGTTACAAATTACTTTCACGTTACTTTCCGCACACTCATCCGGAAAACAATAGAAACAATTTCTGATATTTTTCAAAGTATGTTCTGCAACATTACTTTTCATTTCTCATACGCCCGTATTAGTGGTAGTCCTTGTAAAAATAAAATATAGCTTTTAAAAGAAAGTGTAGCTGCACTCCGTTCACCTGTAAGCTGACAAGGCACAAAAAGCTGCACCCACAACCGCCATCCCGCTAGCGTACGGCCTCCGGAAATGATCCCTGGAATTGTGCAGAGAAAGCTAGCGGTGCGCATGCTCAGTAGCAACGTCTACCTCCGCTACGAGATTTGGAGCTAAAGAAGCGATCTACGAAAAGCTCCTTATTGACTCTGGTTTTGCACCTCTTATTCATAAGAAAGAAAAAAACTTGGTTCTAACGTTACAATGTAAGCCAATGCATAATGCAGGTGTCTCATCTTACCTTGACTTGTTTCCGTAGATTAGAGTCTGTTGTTCTGGCTGATAACAATGTGTGTTTTTTGGCAAGCAAAGTATGCACTGAAACTCTAGCTTTCCGTTCTCCTCAATGCCCAGAATTTTGATATCTCATTAAGAGAATGCTATGCATGGAGACGACGGACACTCCATGACCGAAAACTCGACGAGTCAGAGAAAAGTGGCCGTTACGGGTTATCGATCGTTCATCGGTTCTCACCTTTCATACCAATATTCGTGGAGGCCAGGGGAGGAGGAGAGGGCATAGAGAACGAGAGAAGCGGTGGCCATCGGTCTCACAAAACAATAGAGGATCACACCACTTTTACGCGTTCTCTCTCTCTGTCTCTGTCAGCACTAGATGGCCGAACCCCCCTCTCCCCCCTTCATGTTGACAGGTGAGGAGTGGACTCGACCACCATGCCCAGACAAGTAAACCAAAATAATTATCGTCCGTACCCTCGAAGACGATGCTCTTAGCCTCGCGCCGGGCACTTTTGAGCACTGCCTCAAGATCGTGCTAGAATACAGTAGCGCACATCAAAGACAAATTGATCGTGTAACGAGCACAAATTGATAGTAACGCGCACAAATTGATCGTGAGAGAGTCAAACTATGTTTGACTCTCTCACGATCAATCGGCATATTACATAAACTAAGACTTTACTACCAACATGGCTTAAGCGCCAACTATACTGTGCTGTCGTGCACTCTCACTGTTCATTGGTTCGGGGAACGACGTCAAAAAGCAACCTTGAAAACTTTTAGTACTCAAAAAAAAGCAATTCGGTTTATTGCATGCTTGTGCTATAATGATCACACATACATTTATTTTAAGAAGTATAATTAATTCACTATCCAACAGTTAATATTTTTCAACCTTGCGAAAGTAATCTTCAATTCTCTTAAAAACAATACGGAGTCCTTTGTTACTCAATTTCCCTTAAAAGACACCCAATACAACTTGAGACGTGTGGAATATGATAGAGGCCAAATACGTACTAATTATGGAGAAGAAACATTGAAGCAGCAATTAACACAACTTTTAAATAGCACCCACAAATTCTCAATATAGCAACTAAATCAAGTTCTGCAAATACATTTAAAAAAAGAATAAGGGATTATATTTTTGAGCATGTATAAAGTATTGTGTAGAAATGCTGCCAGACATTTCATTGCGTTAGAAATGTACATATTTCTTGTTATTTTTGTTACGTTCTGGTGTTTCATTTGTATATATACTGCGTGTTCCTTGTAAGAGCTGCGCCGCTCTGAAACCTGTATGGGGTACGGGACCTGGGTCAGGTGTTTTAATACACCTTTTGTCTCTGCCACCCCAAAATAAAATGGCAAATAAATACAAATAAAAAAGACAGAGAATTCGACCCCCTTGCGCGCCCAGGTGAAAATATGAAGTGGTATTTCAAGTGGTACCTCTTGCTTTCAAGTGGTACCACTTGCAAGTCAAGTGCTACCACTTGCAAATCAAGTGGCACCACTTCACAAGTCAGGTGGTGCCACTTGCAAACCAAGTGGTACCACTTGGGCTTCAAGTGAGTGCCACTTGGGCCTCAAGTAGTACCGCTATGGGTTGCAACTGGTGCCACATGAGCTTCAAGTGGTACCACTTGGTTGCAAATGGCACCAGTTTGCAAAATCACACATATCACTAATAAAATAAGTGAAAGCTGTTGCTCAATCTGAAAAAAGTTTCAGGTGTCTTAAATATGTTGTTACAAAAAGCCAAATTCAAATATTTTGACAAGATTTCACACATGTATACAGTGTGATAGAGGCATATGCATATTGATATGCTAATTGTTGCATGAGTGCAATATTCTCAAAACACGCGTGAAGAAATCTTTCATACGAGATTCACTAAGCCATTAGAAATTTTCTAAATCTGTTCCCGCCAACAGTAATGCACTTCCTGGAGGTCACAAGTCAAAGTCAAATTGGACGTTTAGTGATTTATACAGCGTAAGGTCGGTTCTGCCAGGATGATGCGACACTGGTTTACACTGTAGATGAGCAATTTTGCCAGTGCAGTACGACTGCTAACCTGGGGTCTTTAACGTGCTTACGCAGTAGTGACACACGACCGCACGCCGGTACGATGCTCATCCAGATCGAAACGGGCAGGGGTGGGGCTCGAACCCAGGATCTCTGGGTTCTGCGGCGCGAGCTTTCGCTCCACGCGCGTCGAGCTGGGTGTGCGCTTTAGCCCACCTCTCCCTGGAGGTATTTTCTGCTAAAGTGAAAAATTTGCAACAAGACGTTTTTTGAGCTCGAGGCTCAAGAAACGCATGCAGGGCATGGCGAGTCATCAGCGTCTCGTCATCGTATTGGATTATGCCCTCTATGAGAATTAATACCGAGATACCTGGAATGGGGGCAATCCAGGACACAGCGATACCCGTTCGATTTCAACAAACTAGGCATCACGTATCTAATGTATACAAAGACCATGTCTTTGTATAGTATACTGATGGATCCACTACCGAAACATCATCTTCCTCTGCCTTCGTAATTCCCCAGAACAATGTACTTGAGACCGCACGGCTATCCCACCGAACAGCATCTACAACAGCAGAACTACATGGTATTCTGTTGGCGATTACTTATATTTCAAAATCAACAAATATACAAAAATGGGTCATCCTAACCGACTCCATTTCTGCTCTTAAAAGCCTAATGATATTTGGGAAATCATGCAGCAATAATACTCTCCAATTACAGGTGGGACAAGTATACGCTAAAGCCGCTGACATAGGACATCACATAATACTGCAGTGGATTCCAGGTCACAGCAGCATCAGCGGAAATGAACAAGCTGACAGGGCTGCTAAAACCGGACACAAACTCAGAAAGCTTCAAAAGTTTCATTCACCAAATACGACATAAAATGCTCCATAAAGAAAGTAATTATAACACTATGATTATGCAGTCGTGGTCTTCATCAGTTCAAAATAGCAGATTACATGCAGTGGATCCAGGATTGACAACGCAACTACCAGATACCCTACCTATATTTCGTTTCAGCTTACGTCCAGACGCAGCCAATGCTACAGGCGCGAGCTCCTAGCTTTCAGCGTCCCTGTAAATCACGCGTGCTCGTGCAATGCAAACACTGCTCAGTGCCACACGCTCGCGCTTGTAGCATTGGCTGCGTCTGGACGTAAGCTGAAACGCAAGTATAGAAAACTCGAAACTTTGTACCACAGGCTACGACTTGGGGTGGCTTACACTGGCAGCTATAATTTTCTTCTTGGCCGAAGTGACACTCCGCTGTGCACCACATGCAACTGCAGAGACGATGTCGAGCATATATTGTCCGCATACGCTAAGTACCAAACACAACGCGAATGCATGAAAAGAATACTTCACCAGCTGGACCCCAGACCATTCAATGGAAAAAATCCTAGGCCCATGGAAGAATAAGCGTCGTCAACGCATCGTCTTAAAAGCTCTACAAAAGTATGTCGAAGACACCGGACTGATCGGTCAGCTTTGAGTGCGTGCGAATGTGTGTTCTGTTAATGTGGCGCGTAACTGACCATTTTTCTAATCGCCTTTATTCTCCTCTACCCTTCCCCACGGAGTAGCCAGCCAGAGAAAGCACCAACTCCGGCTTACCTCTCCATGCTTCAATAAATATCTATCTATCTTCACAGCCAATGAGAATGCGACATTATCCGACACGCGTTGTGTCTTCATTGCTATATTTTCTTTTCTTCTTCTTCGATATGTGTTAAAAATAATAATTGGAGATGTTAGTCATCCTAAGGCGTGACCGGCTACTCCATTACCATTGAAGAGAATATTTCCGACATAAAAATTAAACGCTTCAAACATATAGATCCCGCTGTACAATGTCTCTCCCTCCCCCCTTTCTCTTACCTATAACGGAACATATTAAAAAACCGTCTAAAGTTGAAGTCACATACTCGGAAAACTTCGTCTTCTTTGCTATGTGTTCATTCACTTACTTCTTCTTCATCATCATCTTTTTAAATAAAGAGTCTCATGAGAGCAGCACAGGTGACTGGACGTTCCTTCCCGACCCGCCGGGTCCACCTAGGACTCTACATTCTTTTGACGACGGGATGGTACCACTTGCCATTCCGCAGTGGTACCACCCCGTGCCACTGGTACCATCCCGTGCCAGTGGTACCACATGCCAGTGGTACCACTAGCAAGTGGTACCGCTAGCAAGTGGTACCACAGGCAAGTGGTACCACTTGCAAGTGGTTTATCGAACACGTACCATTTGCAGAAAGGTACCAGTAACACGTGGTACCACTTGCGAGTGGTACCACGTGTTAGGTTAGGTTAGGTTAGGCTAGGTTGGGTTAGGTTAGGGCAACCACTTGCAAGTGGTACCACTTGCAAAAATTTTCACTTGGGCGAGGCTAGATCGTCTGTTCCGCGAGTTGTGAACCCGCGAATCGAGGGGTGAGGACCCGCGTTCGATGTCTGTGCAGGTGGCGAGAGACGTCGAAGAAGTTGGAAATGATAAAACGGTGTAAAAGACAAGAACAAATAAGCACGAAGAGCTTTCTCCTGCCCGGGAGAAGAAGAAAAGCACGATGGAAGGCGACAGAGAGCCAATCTCGGTGTTGTCTTACTTGATATTTGTCTTTCGTAAATTTGTACATGCCTTGCCCGTTTTTCTAGCTGTTCTAGTGACCGGTCATACAAAATATCGTGTTTTCTTTTCGGCTATTCTCCCTTCCTGATGTCTTCTATATTGTTGAACTTCCTCTCTGTATGCTGCTGAAAGTTCTGCTCGTATTGCTTAAGTTACTGTATTATGCTCATATTTTTAAAAGTAACGAGTAATGAAAGTAATCCGTTACCAATGTTTTGTAACGAAATTACATTACAAATTACTCCCGAAAAGAAGTAACGTGGCAATTACAAAATTACTTGAAAAAGTAACGGATTATAAGTACCCCGTGACTTGTAACGGATTACTTCCCAAGTCTGGTTAGAATGATTAGTGGGTAGATGTAAAGCTAGCTGGCCTTTGTCTCTATACTCACTTCTTCGATCGCGTTCGAACGACGAACACCGGCGTCCGGCGTTCGATTTCGAACAGCGAGTAGAGACAGCGAATCCGCGTCCACCCACTAAACATTCCAACTAAAGCCGCGGTGTTCCAACGCGCCGCGCGCTGTAATTCTCTTCCTCAAGTTTTACCCGTATTTAATACGGTGTCACGCAGGCACGTATCAGGGGGTGGCCCATGGGCCCCCCCCCCCGAAATCTTCCATTTTGCTGGGGCCTCCTCTCCCCCTCCCCCTCATACAACATTTTGTCATGGGCGCCCCCCCCCCCCCCCGAAACAAATTCTGGCTACGTGCCTGGTGTCACGAACCGAAGGGCTCGTTCAAAAAATCAACCAATAAACACGGCGCCTGTGGGACACTAGCTAAAACCTTAACCAAACGTGTATTTTAGCGGTGTGCTTTGTCTCGTAAAAATTGCAAGGTGTATAGCTTGCTTCCTGTGAAACCTGAGGCCAACTAACTCTTTTGACATTTCAAAGCTGGACTGACTGCAGACGCCGACGAAATGGCGGAGTTGACCGAGAGTTGTGCTTGTGGCGCGGCATTTCCAGTCGCGTGTTGTGTGTGTGTGTTTGTGTTGTGTCCGTGTTGCGTTGTGTTAATTGTGCCTTGTGAACGCGTGTAGAAACCAGCCGACAAGATTGAGCGGAAGGCAGATTGCGAACGACGGAGGCGGACTGACGGCTAAGGCTTAATTAATTGATTCCAAAACTGAAAACCGGTAAATTGAAACCATAAAAAAAAACTTTACATAAGCATCGGATCTGGAGAACTGATAATAAATGAATTTTTATACGCTGGCAAAAACAAAGAGGGGACGGAATTGAAACTTAAACGAAGGGCACACAAGAGAAGGAAAATAGGGCAGAAATAATGGGGTCAGAGGAGCAACCATGCATGATCGGCGTTCGTTACGCCGTGCAGCGACTGGTGGCGGGGGGGGGGGGGGGGGGGGCGGCGGCTTAACCTTACAGATCAGCTCTAAGACCAAACGAGAATGACCTCGAAATACAAGAATGCATGAAAACCATGCGCGAAATTCACAGAGTTGGCGCGTATATTAATACAAACAAACAAACAGAGGTTGCCACAGAGAGGCACATACGAGAGCTCAATAGCAGATTCGGGAAAGCACCGGGAGCGCTGCACCAGGACCTTGGGAAACGCACGGTCACCAGGAAGCAAACAACCCAGGCAGTAATCGAAAACCTGTGGAGGCAAAGTTCACATACAAGGCAGCTTCTGGAGGTCCTCAAACAAAACCAGAAAGAGCCACAGACGGGAAACCAAAGGCCGGAAAACAAGGAAAACCAGACAAGAGAAAAAACAAAAGTGAGGCAGCACACCAGACCAATCACAGCAGCCCAAAGGGCACAGTGAACTAGAAATGATCGAGTGGGGCGAGCTACAGGCTCCGCTCATGCTTTCAGTTGAAGCTCAGAATGTGGAAAGTTGGCGTGGTGGCGCTGCGATCGAAGTGCCTTGGTTCGCCCATGGATTTTCATCGTGACGTACGTCGTCGCCGTCGTGATGTCGCGTCGCGTTGAGGACGACGCCGCTATGGGGGATTGGTGGCCGAGTGGGCTAGCGCACACCAGCTCGGTGCACGTGGAGCGAAAGCTCGCGCTGCAGAACCCGGGGATCCTGGCTTCAATCCCTACCCCTGCCCGTTTCGATCTGGATGTACCGGGGTGCGGTCGTGTATCAGTACTGCGTGGTGCACGTTAAAGACCCCAGGCTATCAGTCGTACTGCATTGGCTAAATTGCTTATCTACAGTGGGTAACAATGTCGCCATGTTCTGGAAGATTAAACTCCGGCGGTATAATCAACTAAAGACAAATTCGACTTCTCCAAGATGTCTGGGACCACATAGACTCGCCCCGAGCAGCCGGAAGAAACTAGACGCGCGCGTTCCACATTCCAATAAACGAAGGTGGCAGCGCGCAGAAGGTGAATATTAAAATAGTAAATAAAAAGCACCTCCATCCCCCCCCCCCCTCACAAAAAAAAACGAAGAAAAACTAATTGTTGGGTCTGAGAAACGGGACTTATAAATTCCTGAGGTTCTAATTAGTATTAATTATTATCGTATTATTTTTGTCTATAATAGTTCCGGGAACTATAGTGTTTTGCCTAGAATGACCGACAGAGGGTGCGAGGGGCGAATGTTTCATAATGTTGGGAATGCCTTTTGTTTATTGGTCTGTTCCGACGAAGTATGACCTATTCATGAACTGGTGCAGTGCGTGGTAACTTGTCATGACTTGGAATGTTTCTTCCGTTGCTGCTTGTTGAGATTACCGACGTTGCATCTCTGTTTCTCTCTGACGCAAAGTCCGCACCATAGGACGACGTTGCAGGCTGACAACGTACCGAGGACCCAAAACAGCCCCTGATAATCTCCCATTGTGTCCCTGAAGTATCCTGAAATTAGAAAAAAAAAACTCTGATAAGAAAATAGAACTTGGAAAAGTGCAAAATCCATGAAACGCGAACATGAGTATCTTCTATTTTAAAAAGTAGGATATACTATGTATTGGTATAGTATGTACCAAAGGGTGTTTCGCGGTAATCAGACCGAAAGGTTCCTCTAAAAATTACGCATCGCACCGATAAAATCAGGTTGATAACATTATGCATGAGCGCTGCCAAATCACGAATTTAGATTTGTGCAGCGTTCGGTAGTAAACACACGAAATGCGGTAATAGGTAAATTTGAGCTCGGATTCCATTCCTCTCAAAGAGTGCCCAATAGTTACCTAAACGTCAAATATCGAATGGAATACATCGAATACTAAATATGTTAAGCAGGGGAATGCGCGAATAAAGCGGGCGCCGCGGGGCAGTTTCCATAGCAACTTGCACGGGCGCTGTGAGGTGGCGGCATGGCAGAGGTCCACGTCACAGCGTCCGCGCAAGTTGCTACGAAACTACTGCGCGCGCTCGCCGCCCGTTCTCATCGCTCATGTGTCCCCTGCTTTAGGTGTCAAGTCCTGGTGTAACATGGCGTCACGTTGTCACCCTGCCCAGATTGGCGTACATCGCTAATGCATTCTGCATATGGGACACTTGGTCTATAGGTCAAAGCAGTGCCGTGATTTTTTTACATTGCAAGCCTTACAATGGAAGCTATACTGGGCTTCAACTATTTTGTGCTTTGGTGTCAATGCTAGCGTAGCTCCCACAGTGCTGAAGCTACGCACTGTTCCATTGCCCTTGCAGGTGACTTCCTCTTCCATTCGCACGCGTTCGTACAACAACGTTTGACGGCATTGGAGCACTGAGGAAGCTCCGCTAGCCTTGACAACGTAGCATGAAGTATTTGACGCCGAGAGTAAAAGAAGCAAGACCACGACAAGACTTACCAATGAGCAAAGGCCTAAAAAGCATGGGAAGGCCAGCCAGGAAGGTCGCTGTCCCGTAGCAGACGCTGAATTTGCCGGCATCTACCAGTTCCATGAAAAACACTGGAGTGAGTATAGTGATGGCTCCATTGCACCAGCCCAGGATTACGGTCGCAAGGACATTTAGGGAATACGAATTACAAAAGGGTAAAAGATACAGGGCCATGGTCGAGAGGAGAAAGTTCAGCGTCATCATGGTGTTTCTTCTCAAGAAGCCCTTGTCTGTGATCCATCCCGATCCTAGCCTCGACATCATGTCCACTGCCGCACAAATCGTGACCAAAAGGACAGCGTTCCATTTCGGAATGTTTCGATCCAACGCGAAGTCCACGATGACCGTTGTGTAGGTGACTAAGAACAAAAGGAGTTGCGAAAATGAGAATGTGATGATATAGAACTTGGGTATGGCAAGGAACGACAACGAACCTACTATTCGATTTCGAAGAGTTGCCACTGGCTTTAGTGTGTCTACTGTCCTCGGAATGTCGAACTTATTTTGCGCCGTCTGAACTTGCAGCTCCTCAAGCTCTATATTTTCTGAGTTGAGTGGTTGAGCTCCGGGTTTTGCGGCTGTTCTTGAAAACAACAGACAAATGGCATCTTCATCTATGGTACTTCGGTGATGTTTACTGGACGTATGCACAGACTTTAGTAGATGTTCTGCTGTCTGTCCTTCTGCAGCGCGTGGACATTCATTTCCAAATTCATCTTCTTGTGGTGTCTTGTTTTTATGAGGATCATCCGGTGGCTTTGCGTCAAAAGTAGGAACAGGCACTGCGCGAGAACCTCGTTGCAGCATAGCACCGGCTGCAGCGTTGAGCATCAAAGCACCGCACAACAAGAAACCTCCTCTGATACCGTATCGGTCGAAGAAGAACTGTAACAAAGGGGGAACACTACGCTTCCGATCATAAATCCTGCGCTGCTGATTCCAGAAGCGACTGTCTTGAATTTGTCAAAATTTTGGTTGATGACCGTGTGATTAAGAGACATAAACCCAAGGCCGATGCCTGAAAAAAAAACGGAAGGGTTTAATGCATCATGTATATTAGAACAAGATGACAAAGATAATGAAGATTGAATAACGTATAGGTAACTTAATTTTTTTAGCAGGACGTAATGATTAAGGTTTAGCATGTACACAGAGGAACGTATGACAAAAGACTACCACAAAACCATTTTAGACGAGCAAAGAAAAAAGAAAAAAAAACGGATTCGATGCTTAAATGCACTTTAGACAGATATGAAGCCAATTACTCGCAAATCAAGTAACTAAGTTAAGGTTATTTGTTTCTCGTCTTGCATAACTGAACTACCAACCTCGACAAGGTCAATCGAAATCAGGGCTTGGCGATAGGTACCTGTAAGCTTTTGCACTTCGATTTCGTGTTGACGCTGAGTCTGATTTGACATTAACGTATACAGGTGGAGCATACTACGTACCTTGCAAAATTCCATAGCAGACGCTAAGATATGATATGCCATTGGCGAAGTAGCAAAGCGAAACAGAGATGGCGCTGGCCACAGATGCCGCCAATGTCAGCTTCCAGACGCTGACATATCTTGCGAGGACGCCCGCGGCAGGTGCTGCATTTTGAAGAGTAGGATTACTTGCGCGTATACATAGTACACTCGTACACAGAAGAGCATCGTCTCCCTCATGTGTCAGGTATCCACAAAAGGAGACAATATTTCAGTTTCAGCCTTTGAGCATCACGGAGTTTCGCAGATGGCAGTATTGTCGGGATTGAGCCCTCATACTGAAATCAGAACGATCCCAAAATATCTGTTATCTTTCGCAATGACGTCATGCAATCCCTGTTTTCACTTGGATGAACGCGAACACGTAGCCTTTCACTGTGCATCACGCTATGGTGCCTGGAACCCGTCTCCTACTGGCGTGTTTACCGCGCCCTCAGATGTGGCCCTTGAATTTACGCCTGATGAAGAAACGGAAGTGCCATGCTCTCGCTTGTCACAATGCTGACGGTGTCACAGCCTCGGAGGTGGATGCGACTGGCGCCTGTTCTGCTGCAGGTCGCTCTTCAACTTGAGAGTCCACAGAAGCTTCTGACCAGGAGCTTGGATGCGGCGACGACAGCAGAGGTCCCTGGTTCGATACCAGGACCTGCTGTCACCTAGCTGCATGTGTTTGGAGATTTGTGCTTGTCCTTTATTGTCATTCTTGTTCAGCTCGCTTGCACCTTGCATTAATTGCATTGTAACCCTCGTTAGCTCTTACTTCTTCCGGATACGACCAACCGCCAGGATCGCGACATCCGACAGCACGACAGTGTGGCTCTTGTGATGTCATTTGTCACCACTTCGGGACCAGGCACTTCTGATGGGGCGGTGTGTATGACGCTAAAAATACCAGTTGGAGACGCGTTCAATGCACCGAAACATGCTAATTAAGGTTTGCCCCGATCTCACCACTCAGTGATGGATCTCAGCCGATCGATGCTTAAGGCGATGCTGTTTCATGTTCATGTAAGCTACAGCCATGAGATACATGATCCAATCGCAAGCCGTGAATACACGCCCCCAATGCAGTGGGTTTGGCTATACTTCGTTTGACCTCAGGTCAGATCGCAGTCCTAGGAGCCGATGATGCCAGTCTGAGAGCGCCAAAAATGCAACGCCACGGCATTCGCCATTCTTTTTATCGTCTGCTATAAACGGATACACCAATCAAGCGTGGTGAATTCACCGTTACTTCGCGCTTTTTGTGGGTGTGTTCGGGTTTGTACGTCTGCAAGCCTTTGACTGCGCTCTTAGCCATATGGTAAAACGAAGTATAGACTGGCCAATAAACTTTCGAGGCGAGTCGACTGCATCTTTAGCCTGGTGTACTAACACCAGATACTGATAGGGCCTGCTTACTCTCCTCCATATCATCACACTAAAGGTACGATAGCGGGCATCGCTGCTCTTGATTCGGTCCCTCTCTCACATTTGTTATCTTATTTGCGTGACCTAATTGGTCCGGCAAAAGGTCAGCGGCGTCCGAGCGTGTCGGTTGTAGCAGCGTTGGAAATAAATCATGACGTCGCAGCACTTTTCAGGTGCTCCGGTCGGTGACAGGTTAAAAGTGAAGTGGAAGCTCCTCCCACTTCTCCCCCTTTAGCAGAGCGAACGCTGGTGAGGAGGTCGCCTCCCCTCAAGCGTCCACTCTGCAAAAGTGGAAAGAGGTGGGAGGAGCTTCAACTTCCTCACCTGTCACCGACCATATATACTCACAATCGCAGACGTGTTGCTCGCGCTGCAGAATCCAGGATCGTGGGTTCAATCCCCACCCCTGCCCGTTTCGATATGGATGAGCATCGTACCGGCGTGCGGTCGTGTACAACTACTGCGTGATGCACGTTCAAATCCATAGGCTAGCGGTTGTACCGCATTGGCTAAATTTCTCATCTACAGCTGGGATACCCGTTGCCCGTTGAGGCAGACAGAGTTCTAGGCTCTATAAAGCTTGTTGCTTGCTTTCGAGGGAACCGTTGCGCGTTCTCAGTGTCCTTAACCGCTGCGTCATCACACCGCTTAGTTCGCTGCCCTCCGATTTCTAGGATCGTTATACACCTTTACAGCACGTATCACTCGGACAAAAGGGTGGAGTCACTGGAACGCGTGCGCAGCATCTGATATCTCGAGAAGAGAGCTACTGCCGGTGTTACAAGGGCGTTCCTCAGCCCAATAGACAAGGATGGCAACGCGCAGATGCCATTATTGGAACGGCCTGAAACTTGCCGCCGACGCACGACCACGTCACAATAACGGCTCAGGAGTGCCGTCGCGGCAGTGTCCACACAATGAAGCTTCACAGATGATTTAAAAGGTTAAAATCGCAAAACAACAAGGGCGAAGAAAAAAAACCCACACGAGACACAGACAGGCGTGTGGGTTTTCTTCTTCGTCCTTGTTGTTTTGCGCTTTTAACCTTTTAAATCATCATGCACCAACTAGCTCGAACCAAAATCTTAAGCGTCACAGACCTGCGAAACTGTAGAAGACTCCGGCCAGAGTGAGTGGCCACGCCGCTTGTGCCCTCGTGACGTGTAAAGACTGCAGGACGGCCACGTAGGTGACTGCCGAGGAACGGAGCAGGGCGAAAGCAAAAACGTTCATCCAGCAACATGCCGCAGCGACTAGCCACCGGTTGCCCACCGCGTAGTTCATGGACATGCGCTCGCACCGTTCAAATCGCCCAGGTATTTGCAAGATAAATACGTCTTGGAAACGCTCCTCGTACAATGGCCCAAGAGGGGCAGGTCGCGTCAACGCTCGATTTGGTAGAAGTGGATAGTGGAAGGCGCCGGTTTATCTCAAGCTTTCTTTCCTACAAGACGGCTTGATATGCCTATATTGCTATAATTCGTTTCACCTTATCTGCGAGCGAAGCAAAAATACCCAGGATTCGTAGACACGAGCGCGCCGACACTACTTGCGCCATCTATCGGCAGTGGTGGCGGGACGGCCCGTAACTCAATGGGACAAACTAGATATTTTTTATTTCACAAAATTCTAAGCGGCGCATTATTTTGCTCTCAGCGAACTTTTTTAATAGATACCCTTTTCGTTCAATGTGCAAAATTTAAGGACTGTATGTCTAAGATAAATAGAGCCAACTGGCAATCGGAAAAAAATGCATTATCCTTATGGGAGTACGGTGATTTACAGAGAAATATTTGAGTTCAAATTCGATTTACAAACTAACCACTCCGTATTTCGAGTTGCTCTCTACGGTTATATAAGCTCCAGTTCTCCAGCTACATCATGGTACTATTTTCTTCGCGATCCGTTAATTCTACAAAGTGCCCTCGTCATTAAAAGAACAAAAGGCAGGGCTCTCCAAATGAATTCAGGGCTGTTTAGAGCAGTAAAAAGCTGTTTCTCGCGCATAATGACGAAGTCACAGAATTAATATTACCATAAATGGTACATGATAGATGTGCATCATTCATTCCTAGCAAATATTTGCCAAACCCCGGGGTTCGAACCTGGGGTTCCTGAATAAAAAATATAATTGAAATACGAATTCGTTTTACGGTGGAGCAAGAACGTTTCTCTGGGAGGTAAAAGCATTTTTTGTAAGGAAGATACGATATTACATCTAATTTCTCAAATCAAGGTAAAAAAAAATCATATCAAGCAGCACTAACGTCACGCACACGAAAAGAAAAATTATTACGCGGATTTCAACCACGCAGTTATAATAATGATGCGTTCTTTAAGTGTACGTGTGAATACATTTTTGACTTGCCGTTCTTGAACGAGTTATTTAAATATGACCATAATATAATTAATTAAAATTCATCTTAATCCTTTGGGCATACTCAAGACACAAAATGAGCAGCGTGTTATGAGCTGCGCTGGGTATTTGTTTATGAGATTTTCTAAACCCTTTCGTACGTAGAATATGTCCGATGGTCACGTGGTTGGGGCACGTGATGTCACAGTGTCGCGTCGTAGTGTTCCATAACGTCACGTCACGTGAAACAATGTAGAGTTATGTCATAGTATCTTGACATCGTGATTTTTAGTGTCACGCCATGGTGTCAAGTCAAGTGAATTGTGTAGTATTGCGTGACGTTGTCACATGGTTGGTATCACGTGACGACGTTATGCTGATGAAGTAACGGGGTCACACCTCACTGATAATGTCACGTGACCATCGTGCGCTAAATTTGGCGGGCGATACCTCGCCCGTCAAATTTAGCATTTCTGCAATGCATTCTGTAACGTTTAACTTAGCGTGATCTAATTTGCAATATTTTGTGGGCGTTTGACGGTTTTTAGAGGCGGTTCTCGTGACAACTTGTCACGCTTTCTGGGCACAGCGGCGATTACACATATGAAATTGATCGCCTAAGCTCGAAACCGCGCGAGCCGCGGGAGGTGTTGCCTTTGGTTGTGTTTTCGGCGAAAACGCTCCGCGCGCGTGATACGCGCAAGATGGTCGCTTCGCATGTCAGCTTCTCGGCAGTAGTGGCCATGCACCCCTAAGCTGAGACTAGAAGCTCCGCCTTCAGCGCGAGCTCGCTGGCTTCCGCAGTGCTTTAGTTGCGCGTTGCGCGTTCACACTTGTGTGAGCAAAAGCAGTAAGCTCGCGCTGAAGGCGGAGCTTCTAGTCTTAGCTTAAACGGCGTATAGTAGGCTGGATTTCGGATCAGAGGAACGTCGGTGGCGGTCGAAAAGGTCAAAACAGTCGGTGGCGATCAAACGGTCAAAAAAGGGAGTGGTTCGAAAATATTGGCAAAGGCGCCGCGCTCAGGCACCTAGGGTTCAACCCTCAGAGTACTCTAACCCAACACATATGATAGCAGACTTGGTCTATTTTTAGAATCCAGGGGAGCATTTCGGGAATCGGATTATTTCGCGAGTTATTTTAATTAGAACATAGTCTCTCCCATCAAAAACGGTCAAAAAGGGGGGTGGTTCGAAAATATGGGCAAAGGCGCCGCGCTCAGGCACCTAGGGTTCAACCCTCAGAGTACTCTAACCCCACACATATGATAGCAGACTTGGTCTATTTTTAGAATCCAGGGGAGCATTTCGGGAATCGGATTATTTCGCGAGTTATTTTAATTAGAACATAGTCTCTCCCATCAAAAACGGTCAAAAAAGGGGCGTGGTTCGAAAATATGGGCAAAGGCGCCGCGCTCAGGCACCTAGGGTTCAACCCTCAGAGTACTCTAACCCCACACATATGATAGCAGACTTGGTCTATTTTTAGAATCCAGGGGAGCATTTCGGGAATCGGATTATTTCGCGAGTTATTTTAATTAGAACATAATCTCTCCCATCAAAAACGGTCAAAAAGGGGGCGTGGTTCGAAAATATTGGCAAAGGCGCCGCGCTCAGGCACCTAGGGTTCAACCCTCAGAGTACTCTAACCCAACACATATGATAGCAGACTTGGTCTATTTTTAGAATCCAGGGGAGCATTTCGGGAATCGGATTATTTCGCGAGTTATTTTAATTAGAACATAGTCTCTCCCATCAAAAACGGTCAAAAAAGGGGCGTGGTTCGAAAATATTGGCAAAGGCGCCGCGCTCAGGCACCTAGGGTTCAACCCTCAGAGTACTCTAACCCCACACATATGATAGCAGACTTGGTCTATTTTTAGAATCCAGGGGAGCATTTCGGGAATCGGATTATTTCGCGAGTTATTTTAATTAGAACATAGTCTCTCCCATCAAAAACGGTCAAAAAAGGGGCGTGGTTCGAAAATATTGGCAAAGGCGCCGCGCTCAGGCACCTAGGGTTCAACCCTCAGAGTGCTCTAACCCCACACATATGATAGCAGACTTGGTCTATTTTTAGAATCCAGGGAGCATTTCGGGAATCGGATTATTTCGCGAGTTATTTTAATTAGAACATAGTCTCTCCCATCAAAAACGGTCAAAAAAGGGGCGTGGTTCGAAAATATTGGCAAAGGCGCCGCGCTCAGGCACCTAGGGTTCAACCCTCAGAGTACTCTAACCCAACACATATGATAGCAGACTTGGTCTATTTTTAGAATCCAGGGGAGCATTTCGGGAATCGGATTATTTCGCGAGTTATTTTAATTAGAACATAGTCTCTCCCATCAAAAACGGTCAAAAAAGGGGCGTGGTTCGAAAATATTGGCAAAGGCGCCGCGCTCAGGCACCTAGGGTTCAACCCTCAGAGTACTCTAACCCACACATATGATAGCAGACTTGGTCTATTTTTAGAATCCAGGGGAGCATTTCGGGAATCGGATTATTTCGCGAGTTATTTTAATTAGAACATAGTCTCTCCCATCAAAAACGGTCAAAAAAGGGGCGTGGTTCGAAAATATTGGCAAAGGCGCCGCGCTCAGGCACCTAGGGTTCAACCCTCAGAGTACTCTAACCCAACACATATGATAGCAGACTTGGTCTATTTTTAGAATCCAGGGGAGCATTTCGGGAATCGGATTATTTCGCGAGTTATTTTAATTAGAACATAGTCTCTCCCATCAAAAACGGTCAAAAAAGGGGCGTGGTTCGAAAATATTGGCAAAGGCGCCGCGCTCAGGCACCTAGGGTTCAACCCTCAGAGTACTCTAACCCCACACATATGATAGCAGACTTGGTCTATTTTTAGAATCCAGGGGAGCATTTCGGGAATCGGATTATTTCGCGAGTTATTTTAATTAGAACATAGTCTCTCCCATCAAAAACGGTCAAAAAAGGGGCGTGGTTCGAAAATATTGGCAAAGGCGCCGCGCTCAGGCACCTAGGGTTCAACCCTCAGAGTACTCTAACCCCACACATATGATAGCAGACTTGGTCTATTTTTAGAATCCAGGGGAGCATTTCGGGAATCGGATTATTTCGCGAGTTATTTTAATTAGAACATAGTCTCTCCCATCAAAAACGGTCAAAAAGGGGCGTGGTTCGAAAATATTGGCAAAGGCGCCGCGCTCAGGCACCTAGGGTTCAACCCTCAGAGTACTCTAACCCAACACATATGATAGCAGACTTGGTCTATTTTTAGAATCCAGGGGAGCATTTCGGGAATCGGATTATTTCGCGAGTTATTTTAATTAGAACATAGTCTCTCCCATCAAAAACGGTCAAAAAAGGGGCGTGGTTCGAAAATATTGGCAAAGGCGCCGCGCTCAGGCACCTAGGGTTCAACCCTCAGAGTACTCTAACCCCACACATATGATAGCAGACTTGGTCTATTTTTAGAATCCAGGGAGCATTTCGGGAATCGGATTATTTCGCGAGTTATTTTAATTAGAACATAGTCTCTCCCATCAAAAACGGTCAAAAAAGGGGCGTGGTTCGAAAATATTGGCAAAGGCGCCGCGCTCAGGCACCTAGGGTTCAACCCTCAGAGTACTCTAACCCCACACATATGATAGCAGACTTGGTCTATTTTTAGAATCCAGGGGAGCATTTCGGGAATCGGATTATTTCGCGAGTTATTTTAATTAGAACATAGTCTCTCCCATCAAAAACGGTCAAAAAAGGGGCGTGGTTCGAAAATATTGGCAAAGGCGCCGCGCTCAGGCACCTAGGGTTCAACCCTCAGAGTACTCTAACCCCACACATATGATAGCAGACTTGGTCTATTTTTAGAATCCAGGGGAGCATTTCGGGAATCGGATTATTTCGCGAGTTATTTTAATTAGAACATAGTCTCTCCCATCAAAAACGGTCAAAAAAGGGGCGTGGTTCGAAAATATTGGCAAAGGCGCCGCGCTCAGGCACCTAGGGTTCAACCCTCAGAGTACTCTAACCCAACACATATGATAGCAGACTTGGTCTATTTTTAGAATCCAGGGGAGCATTTCGGGAATCGGATTATTTCGCGAGTTATTTTAATTAGAACATAGTCTCTCCCATCAAAAACGGTCAAAAAAGGGGCGTGGTTCGAAAATATTGGCAAAGGCGCCGCGCTCAGGCACCTAGGGTTCAACCCTCAGAGTACTCTAACCCCACACATATGATAGCAGACTTGGTCTATTTTTAGAATCCAGGGGAGCATTTCGGGAATCGGATTATTTCGCGAGTTATTTTAATTAGAACATAGTCTCTCCCATCAAAAACGGTCAAAAAAGGGGCGTGGTTCGAAAATATTGGCAAAGGCGCCGCGCTCAGGCACCTAGGGTTCAACCCTCAGAGTACTCTAACCCCACACATATGATAGCAGACTTGGTCTATTTTTAGAATCCAGGGGAGCATTTCGGGAATCGGATTATTTCGCGAGTTATTTTAATTAGAACATAGTCTCTCCCATCAAAAACGGTCAAAAAAGGGGCGTGGTTCGAAAATATTGGCAAAGGCGCCGCGCTCAGGCACCTAGGGTTCAACCCTCAGAGTACTCTAACCCAACACATATGATAGCAGACTTGGTCTATTTTTAGAATCCAGGGGAGCATTTCGGGAATCGGATTATTTCGCGAGTTATTTTAATTAGAACATAGTCTCTCCCATCAAAAACGGTCAAAAAAGGGGCGTGGTTCGAAAATATTGGCAAAGGCGCCGCGCTCAGGCACCTAGGGTTCAACCCTCAGAGTACTCTAACCCCACACATATGATAGCAGACTTGGTCTATTTTTAGAATCCAGGGAGCATTTCGGGAATCGGATTATTTCGCGAGTTATTTTAATTAGAACATAGTCTCTCCCATCAAAAACGGTCAAAAAGGGGCGTGGTTCGAAAATATTGGCAAAGGCGCCGCGCTCAGGCACCTAGGGTTCAACCCTCAGAGTACTCTAACCCCACACATATGATAGCAGACTTGGTCTATTTTTAGAATCCAGGGGAGCATTTCGGGAATCGGATTATTTCGCGAGTTATTTTAATTAGAACATAGTCTCTCCCATCAAAAACGGTCAAAAAAGGGGCGTGGTTCGAAAATATTGGCAAAGGCGCCGCGCTCAGGCACCTAGGGTTCAACCCTCAGAGTACTCTAACCCAACACATATGATAGCAGACTTGGTCTATTTTTAGAATCCAGGGGAGCATTTCGGGAATCGGATTATTTCGCGAGTTATTTTAATTAGAACATAGTCTCTCCCATCAAAAACGGTCAAAAAAGGGGCGTGGTTCGAAAATATTGGCAAAGGCGCCGCGCTCAGGCACCTAGGGTTCAACCCTCAGAGTACTCTAACCCCACACATATGATAGCAGACTTGGTCTATTTTTAGAATCCAGGGGAGCATTTCGGGAATCGGATTATTTCGCGAGTTATTTTAATTAGAACATAGTCTCTCCCATCAAAAACGGTCAAAAAGGGGCGTGGTTCGAAAATATTGGCAAAGGCGCCGCGCTCAGGCACCTAGGGTTCAACCCTCAGAGTACTCTAACCCCACACATATGATAGCAGACTTGGTCTATTTTTAGAATCCAGGGGAGCATTTCGGGAATCGGATTATTTCGCGAGTTATTTTAATTAGAACATAGTCTCTCCCATCAAAAACGGTCAAAAAAGGGGCGTGGTTCGAAAATATTGGCAAAGGCGCCGCGCTCAGGCACCTAGGGTTCAACCCTCAGAGTACTCTAACCCAACACATATGATAGCAGACTTGGTCTATTTTTAGAATCCAGGGGAGCATTTCGGGAATCGGATTATTTCGCGAGTTATTTTAATTAGAACATAGTCTCTCCCATCAAAAACGGTCAAAAAGGGGCGTGGTTCGAAAATATTGGCAAAGGCGCCGCGCTCAGGCACCTAGGGTTCAACCCTCAGAGTACTCTAACCCCACACATATGATAGCAGACTTGGTCTATTTTTAGAATCCAGGGAGCATTTCGGGAATCGGATTATTTCGCGAGTTATTTTAATTAGAACATAGTCTCTCCCATCAAAAACGGTCAAAAAGGGGCGTGGTTCGAAAATATTGGCAAAGGCGCCGCGCTCAGGCACCTAGGGTTCAACCCTCAGAGTACTCTAACCCAACACATATGATAGCAGACTTGGTCTATTTTTAGAATCCAGGGGAGCATTTCGGGAATCGGATTATTTCGCGAGTTATTTTAATTAGAACATAGTCTCTCCCATCAAAAACGGTCAAAAAAGGGGCGTGGTTCGAAAATATTGGCAAAGGCGCCGCGCTCAGGCACCTAGGGTTCAACCCTCAGAGTACTCTAACCCCACATATATGATAGCAGACTTGGTCTATTTTTAGAATCCAGGGGAGCATTTCGGGAATCGGATTATTTCGCGAGTTATTTTAATTAGAACATAGTCTCTCCCATCAAAAACGGTCAAAAAAGGGGCGTGGTTCGAAAATATTGGCAAAGGCGCCGCGCTCAGGCACCTAGGGTTCAACCCTCAGAGTACTCTAACCCAACACATATGATAGCAGACTTGGTCTATTTTTAGAATCCAGGGAGCATTTCGGGAATCGGATTATTTCGCGAGTTATTTTAATTAGAACATAGTCTCTCCCATCAAAAACGGTCAAAAAAGGGGCGTGGTTCGAAAATATTGGCAAAGGCGCCGCGCTCAGGCACCTAGGGTTCAACCCTCAGAGTACTCTAACCCAACATATATGATAGCAGACTTGGTCTATTTTTAGAATCCAGGGAGCATTTCGGGAATCGGATTATTTCGCGAGTTATTTTAATTAGAACATAGTCTCTCCCATCAAAAACGGTCAAAAAGGGGCGTGGTTCGAAAATATTGGCAAAGGCGCCGCGCTCAGGCACCTAGGGTTCAACCCTCAGAGTACTTTAACCCAACATATATGATAGCAGACTTGGTCTATTTTTAGAATCCAGGGGAGCATTTCGGGAATCGGATTATTTCGCGAGTTATTTTAATTAGAACATAGTCTCTCCCATCAAAAACGGTCAAAAAAGGGGCGTGGTTCGAAAATATTGGCAAAGGCGCCGCGCTCAGGCACCTAGGGTTCAACCCTCAGAGTACTTTAACCCCACATATATGATAGCAGACTTGGTCTATTTTTAGAATCCAGGGGAGCATTTCGGGAATCGGATTATTTCGCGAGTTATTTTAATTAGAACATAGTCTCTCCCATCAAAAACGGTCAAAAAGGGGCGTGGTTCGAAAATATGGGCAAAGGCGCCGCGCTCAGGCACCTAGGGTTCAACCCTCAGAGTACTCTAACCCAACATATATGATAGCAGACTTGGTCTATTTTTAGAATCCAGGGGAGCATTTCGGGAATCGGATTATTTCGCGAGTTATTTTAATTAGAACATAGTCTCTCCCATCAAAAACGGTCAAAAAGGGGCGTGGTTCGAAAATATGGGCAAAGGCGCCGCGCTCAGGCACCTAGGGTTCAACCCTCAGAGTACTTTAACCCCACATATATGATAGCAGACTTGGTCTATTTTTAGAATCCAGGGAGCATTTCGGGAATCGGATTATTTCGCGAGTTATTTTAATTAGAACATAGTCTCTCCCATCAAAAACGGTCAAAAAGGGGCGTGGTTCGAAAATATAGGCAAAGGCGCCGCGCTCAGGCACCTAGGGTTCAACCCTCAGAGTACTCTAACCCCACATATATGATAGCAGACTTGGTCTATTTTTAGAATCCAGGGGAGCATTTCGGGAATCGGATTATTTCGCGAGTTATTTTAATTAGAACATAGTCTCTCCCATCAAAAACGGTCAAAAAAGGGGCGTGGTTCGAAAATATGGGCAAAGGCGCCGCGCTCAGGCACCTAGGGTTCAACCCTCAGAGTACTTTAACCCCACATATATGATAGCAGACTTGGTCTATTTTTAGAATCCAGGGGAGCATTTCGGGAATCGGATTATTTCGCGAGTTATTTTAATTAGAACATAGTCTCTCCCATCAAAAACGGTCAAAAAGGGGCGTGGTTCGAAAATATGGGCAAAGGCGCCGCGCTCAGGCACCTAGGGTTCAACCCTCAGAGTACTTCTAACCCAACATATATGATAGCAGACTTGGTCTATTTTTAGAATCCAGGGGAGCATTTCGGGAATCGGATTATTTCGCGAGTTATTTTAATTAGAACATAGTCTCTCCCATCAAAAACGGTCAAAAAGGGGGCGTGGTTCGAAAATATGGGCAAAGGCGCCGCGCTCAGGCACCTAGGGTTCAACCCTCAGAGTACTTTAACCCCACATATATGATAGCAGACTTGGTCTATTTTTAGAATCCAGGGGAGCATTTCGGGAATCGGATTATTTCGCGAGTTATTTTAATTAGAACATAGTCTCTCCCATCAAAAACGGTCAAAAAGGGGCGTGGTTCGAAAATATGGGCAAAGGCGCCGCGCTCAGGCACCTAGGGTTCAACCCTCAGAGTACTTTAACCCAACATATATGATAGCAGACTTGGTCTATTTTTAGAATCCAGGGGAGCATTTCGGGAATCGGATTATTTCGCGAGTTATTTTAATTAGAACATAGTCTCTCCCATCAAAAACGGTCAAAAAGGGGCGTGGTTCGAAAATATGGGCAAAGGCGCCGCGCTCAGGCACCTAGGGTTCAACCCTCAGAGTACTTTAACCCCACATATATGATAGCAGACTTGGTCTATTTTTAGAATCCAGGGGAGCATTTCGGGAATCGGATTATTTCGCGAGTTATTTTAATTAGAACATAGTCTCTCCCATCAAAAACGGTCAAAAAGGGGCGTGGTTCGAAAATATGGGCAAAGGCGCCGCGCTCAGGCACCTAGGGTTCAACCCTCAGAGTACTTTAACCCCACATATATGATAGCAGACTTGGTCTATTTTTAGAATCCAGGGGAGCATTTCGGGAATCGGATTATTTCGCGAGTTATTTTAATTAGAACATAGTCTCTCCCATCAAAAACGGTCAAAAAGGGGCGTGGTTCGAAAATATGGGCAAAGGCGCCGCGCTCAGGCACCTAGGGTTCAACCCTCAGAGTACTTTAACCCAACATATATGATAGCAGACTTGGTCTATTTTTAGAATCCAGGGGAGCATTTCGGGAATCGGATTATTTCGCGAGTTATTTTAATTAGAACATAGTCTCTCCCATCAAAAACGGTCAAAAAGGGGCGTGGTTCGAAAATATGGGCAAAGGCGCCGCGCTCAGGCACCTAGGGTTCAACCCTCAGAGTACTTTAACCCCACATATATGATAGCAGACTTGGTCTATTTTTAGAATCCAGGGAGCATTTCGGGAATCGGATTATTTCGCGAGTTATTTTAATTAGAACATAGTCTCTCCCATCAAAAACGGTCAAAAAGGGGCGTGGTTCGAAAATATGGGCAAAGGCGCCGCGCTCAGGCACCTAGGGTTCAACCCTCAGAGTACTTTAACCCCACATATATGATAGCAGACTTGGTCTATTTTTAGAATCCAGGGGAGCATTTCGGGAATCGGATTATTTCGCGAGTTATTTTAATTAGAACATAGTCTCTCCCATCAAAAACGGTCAAAAAGGGGCGTGGTTCGAAAATATGGGCAAAGGCGCCGCGCTCAGGCACCTAGGGTTCAACCCTCAGAGTACTTTAACCCAACATATATGATAGCAGACTTGGTCTATTTTTAGAATCCAGGGGAGCATTTCGGGAATCGGATTATTTCGCGAGTTATTTTAATTAGAACATAGTCTCTCCCATCAAAAACGGTCAAAAAAGGGGCGTGGTTCGAAAATATGGGCAAAGGCGCCGCGCTCAGGCACCTAGGGTTCAACCCTCAGAGTACTTTAACCCCACATATATGATAGCAGACTTGGTCTATTTTTAGAATCCAGGGGAGCATTTCGGGAATCGGATTATTTCGCGAGTTATTTTAATTAGAACATAGTCTCTCCCATCAAAAACGGTCAAAAAGGGGGCGTGGTTCGAAAATATGGGCAAAGGCGCCGCGCTCAGGCACCTAGGGTTCAACCCTCAGAGTACTTTAACCCCACATATATGATAGCAGACTTGGTCTATTTTTAGAATCCAGGGGAGCATTTCGGGAATCGGATTATTTCGCGAGTTATTTTAATTAGAACATAGTCTCTCCCATCAAAAACGGTCAAAAAGGGGCGTGGTTCGAAAATATGGGCAAAGGCGCCGCGCTCAGGCACCTAGGGTTCAACCCTCAGAGTACTTTAACCCCACATATATGATAGCAGACTTGGTCTATTTTTAGAATCCAGGGGAGCATTTCGGGAATCGGATTATTTCGCGAGTTATTTTAATTAGAACATAGTCTCTCCCATCAAAAACGGTCAAAAAGGGGCGTGGTTCGAAAATATGGGCAAAGGCGCCGCGCTCAGGCACCTAGGGTTCAACCCTCAGAGTACTTTAACCCCACATATATGATAGCAGACTTGGTCTATTTTTAGAATCCAGGGGAGCATTTCGGGAATCGGATTATTTTGCGAGTTATTTTAATTAGAACATACTCTCTCCCATCAAAAACGGTCAAAAAGGGGGCGTGGTTCGAAAATATGGGCAAAGGCGCCGCGCTCAGGCACCTAGGGTTCAACCCTCAGAGTACTTTAACCCCACATATATGATAGCAGACTTGGTCTATTTTTAGAATCCAGGGGAGCATTTCGGGAATCGGATTATTTCGCGAGTTATTTTAATTAGAACATACTCTCTCCCATCAAAAACGGTCAAAAAGGGGGCGTGGTTCGAAAATATGGGCAAAGGCGCCGCGCTCAGGCACCTAGGGTTCAACCCTCAGAGTACTCTAACCCCACATATATGATAGCAGACTTGGTCTATTTTTAGAATCCAGGGGAGCATTTCGGGAATCGGATTATTTCGCGAGTTATTTTAATTAGAACATACTCTCTCCCATCAAAAACGGTCAAAAAGGGGCGTGGTTCGAAAATATGGGCAAAGGCGCCGCGCTCAGGCACCTAGGGTTCAACCCTCAGAGTACTCTAACCCCACACATATGATAGCAGACTTGGTCTATTTTTAGAATCCAGGGGAGCATTTCGGGAATCGGATTATTTCGCGAGTTATTTTAATTAGAACATACTCTCTCCCATCAAAAACGGTCAAAAAGGGGCGTGGTTCGAAAATATGGGCAAAGGCGCCGCGCTCAGGCACCTAGGGTTCAACCTCAGAGTACTCTAACCCCACACATATGATAGCAGACTTGGTCTATTTTTAGAATCCAGGGGAGCATTTCGGGAATCGGATTACTTCGCGAGTTATTTTAATTAGAACATACTCTCTCCCATCAAAAACGGTCAAAAAGGGGGCGTGGTCCGAAAATATGGGCAAAGGCGCCGCGCTCAGGCACCTAGGGTTCGAACCTCAGAGTACTCTAACCCCACACATATGATAGCAGACTTGGTCTATTTTTAGAATCCAGGGAGCATTTCGGGAATCGGATTACTTTCGCGAGTTATTTTAATTAGAACATACTCTCTCCCATCAAAAACGGTCAAAAAGGGGGCGTGGTCCGAAAATATGGGCAAAGGCGCCGCGCTCAGGCACCTAGGGTTCAACCCTCAGAGTGCTCTAACCCCACACATATGATAGCAGACTTGGTCTATTTTTAGAATCCAGGGGAGCATTTCGGGAATCGGATTACTTCGCGAGTTATTTTAATTAGAACATACTCTCTCCCATCAAAAACGGTCAAAAAGGGGGCGTGGTCCGAAAATATGGGCAAAGGCGCCGCGCTCAGGCACCTAGGGTTCAACCCTCAGAGTGCTCTAACCCCACACATATGATAGCAGACTTGGTCTATTTTTAGAATCCAGGGGAGCATTTCGGGAATCGGATTACTTCGCGAGTTATTTTAATTAGAACATACTCTCTCCCATCAAAAACGGTCAAAAAGGGGGCGTGGTCCGAAAATATGGGCAAAGGCGCCGCGCTCAGGCACCTAGGGTTCAACCCTCAGAGTGCTCTAACCCCACACATATGATAGCAGACTTGGTCTATTTTTAGAATCCAGGGGAGCATTTCGGGAATCGGATTACTTCGCGAGTTATTTTAATTAGAACATACTCTCTCCCATCAAAAACGGTCAAAAAGGGGGCGTGGTCCGAAAATATGGGCAAAGGCGCCGCGCTCAGGCACCTAGGGTTCAAACCTCAGAGTGCTCTAACCCCACACATATGATAGCAGACTTGGTCTATTTTTAGAATCCAGGGGAGCATTTCGGGAATCGGATTACTTCGCGAGTTATTTTAATTAGAACATACTCTCTCCCATCAAAAACGGTCAAAAAAGGGGGCGTGGTCCGAAAATATGGGCAAAGGCGCCGCGCTCAGGCACCTAGGGTTCAACCCTCAGAGTGCTCTAACCCCACACATATGATAGCAGACTTGGTCTATTTTTAGAATCCAGGGGAGCATTTCGGGAATCGGATTACTTCGCGAGTTATTTTAATTAGAACATACTCTCTCCCATCAAAAACGGTGAAAAAGGGGGCGTGGTCCGAAAATATGGGCAAAGGCGCCGCGCTCAGGCACCTAGGGTTCAACCCTCAGAGTGCTCTAACCCCACACATATGATAGCAGACTTGGTCTATTTTTAGAATCCAGGGGAGCATTTCGGGAATCGGATTACTTCGCGAGTTATTTTAATTAGAACATACTCTCTCCCATCAAAAACGGTCGAAAAAGGGGCGTGGTCCGAAAATATGGGCAAAGGCGCCGCGCTCAGGCACCTAGGGTTCAACCCTCAGAGTGCTCTAACCCCACACATATGATAGCAGACTTGGTCTATTTTTAGAATCCAGGGGAGCATTTCGGGAATCGGATTACTTCGCGAGTTATTTTAATTAGAACATACTCTCTCCCATCAAAAACGGTGAAAAAGGGGGCGTGGTCCGAAAATATGGGCAAAGGCGCCGCGCTCAGGCACCTAGGGTTCAACCCTCAGAGTGCTCTAACCCCACACATATGATAGCAGACTTGGTCTATTTTTAGAATCCAGGGGAGCATTTCGGGAATCGGATTACTTCGCGAGTTATTTTAATTAGAACATACTCTCTCCCATCAAAAACGGTCGAAAAAGGGGGCGTGGTCCGAAAATATGGGCAAAGGCGCCGCGCTCAGGCACCTAGGGTTCAACCCTCAGAGTGCTCTAACCCCACACATATGATAGCAGACTTGGTCTATTTTTAGAATCCAGGGAGCATTTCGGGAATCGGATTACTTCGCGAGTTATTTTAATTAGAACATACTCTCTCCCATCAAAAACGGTCAAAAAGGGGGCGTGGTCCGAAAATATGGGCAAAGGCGCCGCGCTCAGGCACCTAGGGTTCAACCCTCAGAGTGCTCTAACCCCACACATATGATAGCAGACTTGGTCTATTTTTAGAATCCAGGGGAGCATTTCGGGAATCGGATTACTTCGCGAGTTATTTTAATTAGAACATACTCTCTCCCATCAAAAACGGTCAAAAAGGGGCGTGGTCCGAAAATATGGGCAAAGGCGCCGCGCTCAGGCACCTAGGGTTCAACCTCAGAGTGCTCTAACCCCACACATATGATAGCAGACTTGGTCTATTTTTAGAATCCAGGGGAGCATTTCAGGAATCGGATTACTTCGCGAGTTATTTTAATTAGAACATACTCTCTCCCATCAAAAACGGTGAAAAAGGGGGCGTGGTCCGAAAATATGGGCAAAGGCGCCGCGCTCAGGCACCTAGGGTTCAAACCTCAGCGTGCTCTAACCCCACACATATGATAGCAGACTTGGTCTATTTTTAGAATCCAGGGGAGCATTTCAGGAATCGGATTACTTCGCGAGTTATTTTAATTAGAACATACTCTCTCCCATCAAAAACGGTGAAAAAGGGGCGTGGTCCGAAAATATGGGCAAAGGCGCCGCGCTCAGGCACCTAGGGTTCAACCCTCAGAGTGCTCTAACCCCACATATATGATAGCAGACTTGGTCTATTTTTAGAATCCAGGGGAGCATTTCGGGAATCGGATTACTTCGCGAGTTATTTTAATTAGAACATACTCTCTCCCATCAAAAACGGTGAAAAAGGGGGCGTGGTCCGAAAATATGGGCAAAGGCGCCGCGCTCAGGCACCTAGGGTTCGAACCCTCAGAGTGCTCTAACCCCACACATATGATAGCAGACTTGGTCTATTTTTAGAATCCAGGGGAGCATTTCGGGAATCGGATTACTTCGCGAGTTATTTTAATTAGAACATACTCTCTCCCATCAAAAACGGTGAAAAAGGGGGCGTGGTCCGAAAATATGGGCAAAGGCGCCGCGCTCAGGCACCTAGGGTTCAACCCTCAGAGTGCTCTAACCCCACATATATGATAGCAGACTTGGTCTATTTTTAGAATCCAGGGGAGCATTTCGGGAATCGGATTACTTCGCGAGTTATTTTAATTAGAACATACTCTCTCCCATCAAAAACGGTGAAAAAGGGGGCGTGGTCCGAAAATATGGGCAAAGGCGCCGCGCTCAGGCACCTAGGGTTCAACCCTCAGAGTGCTCTAACCCCACACATATGATAGCAGACTTGGTCTATTTTTAGAATCCAGGGGAGCATTTCAGGAATCGGATTACTTCGCGAGTTATTTTAATTAGAACATACTCTCTCCCATCAAAAACGGTGAAAAAGGGGGCGTGGTCCGAAAATATGGGCAAAGGCGCCGCGCTCAGGCACCTAGGGTTCGAACCCTCAGAGTGCTCTAACCCCACACATATGATAGCAGACTTGGTCTATTTTTAGAATCCAGGGGAGCATTTCAGGAATCGGATTACTTCGTGAGTTATTTTAATTAGAACATACTCTCTCCCATCAAAAACGGTGAAAAAGGGGGCGTGGTCCGAAAATATGGGCAAAGGCGCCGCGCTCAGGCACCTAGGGTTCGAACCCTCAGAGTGCTCTAACCCCACACATATGATAGCAGACTTGGTCTATTTTTAGAATCCAGGGGAGCATTTCGGGAATCGGATTACTTCGCGAGTTATTTTAATTAGAACATACTCTCTCCCATCAAAAACGGTGAAAAAGGGGGCGTGGTCCGAAAATATGGGCAAAGGCGCCGCGCTCAGGCACCTAGGGTTCAACCCTCAGAGTGCTCTAACCCCACACATATGATAGCAGACTTGGTCTATTTTTAGAATCCAGGGGAGCATTTCGGGAATCGGATTACTTCGCGAGTTATTTTAATTAGAACATACTCTCTCCCATCAAAAACGGTGAAAAAGGGGGCGTGGTCCGAAAATATGGGCAAAGGCGCCGCGCTCAGGCACCTAGGGTTCAACCCTCAGAGTGCTCTAACCCCACACATATGATAGCAGACTTGGTCTATTTTTAGAATCCAGGGGAGCATTTCGGGAATCGGATTACTTCGCGAGTTATTTTAATTAGAACATACTCTCTCCCATCAAAAACGGTGAAAAAGGGGGCGTGGTCCGAAAATATGGGCAAAGGCGCCGCGCTCAGGCACCTAGGGTTCAACCCTCAGAGTGCTCTAACCCCACACATATGATAGCAGACTTGGTCTATTTTTAGAATCCAGGGGAGCATTTCGGGAATCGGATTACTTCGCGAGTTATTTTAATTAGAACATACTCTCTCCCATCAAAAACGGTGAAAAAGGGGGCGTGGTCCGAAAATATGGGCAAAGGCGCCGCGCTCAGGCACCTAGGGTTCAACCCTCAGAGTGCTCTAACCCCACACATATGATAGCAGACTTGGTCTATTTTTAGAATCCAGGGGAGCATTTCGGGAATCGGATTACTTCGCGAGTTATTTTAATTAGAACATACTCTCTCCCATCAAAAACGGTGAAAAAGGGGGCGTGGTCCGAAAATATGGGCAAAGGCGCCGCGCTCAGGCACCTAGGGTTCAACCCTCAGAGTGCTCTAACCCCACACATATGATAGCAGACTTGGTCTATTTTTAGAATCCAGGGGAGCATTTCAGGAATCGGATTACTTCGCGAGTTATTTTAATTAGAACATACTCTCTCCCATCAAAAACGGTGAAAAAGGGGGCGTGGTCCGAAAATATGGGCAAAGGCGCCGCGCTCAGGCACCTAGGGTTCAACCCTCAGAGTGCTCTAACCCCACACATATGATAGCAGACTTGGTCTATTTTTAGAATCCAGGGGAGCATTTCGGGAATCGGATTACTTCGCGAGTTATTTTAATTAGAACATACTCTCTCCCATCAAAAACGGTGAAAAAGGGGGCGTGGTCCGAAAATATGGGCAAAGGCGCCGCGCTCAGGCACCTAGGGTTCAACCCTCAGAGTGCTCTAACCCCACACATATGATAGCAGACTTGGTCTATTTTTAGAATCCAGGGGAGCATTTCAGGAATCGGATTACTTCGCGAGTTATTTTAATTAGAACATACTCTCTCCCATCAAAAACGGTGAAAAAGGGGCGTGGTCCGAAAATATGGGCAAAGGCGCCGCGCTCAGGCACCTAGGGTTCAACCTCAGAGTGCTCTAACCCCACACATATGATAGCAGACTTGGTCTATTTTTAGAATCCAGGGGAGCATTTCAGGAATCGGATTACTTCGCGAGTTATTTTAATTAGAACATACTCTCTCCCATCAAAAACGGTGAAAAAAGGGGGCGTGGTCCGAAAATATGGGCAAAGGCGCCGCGCTCAGGCACCTAGGGTTCAACCCTCAGAGTGCTCTAACCCCACACATATGATAGCAGACTTGGTCTATTTTTAGAATCCAGGGGAGCATTTCGGGAATCGGATTACTTCGCGAGTTATTTTAATTAGAACATACTCTCTCCCATCAAAAACGGTGAAAAAGGGGACGTGGTCCGAAAATATGGGCAAAGGCGCCGCGCTCAGGCACCTAGGGTTCAACCCTCAGGGTGCTCTAACCCACACATATGATAGCAGACTTGGTCTATTTTTAGAATCCAGGGGAACATTTCGGGAATCGGATTACTTCGCGAGTTATTTTAATTAGAACATACTCTCTCCCATCAAAAACGGTGAAAAAGGGGGCGTGGTCCGAAAATATGGGCAAAGGCGCCGCGCTCAGGCACCTAGGGTTCAACCCTCAGAGTGCTCTAACCCCACACATATGATAGCAGACTTGGTCTATTTTTAGAATCCAGGGGAGCATTTCGGGAATCGGATTACTTCGCGAGTTATTTTAATTAGAACATACTCTCTCCCATCAAAAACGGTGAAAAAGGGGGCGTGGTCCGAAAATATGGGCAAAGGCGCCGCGCTCAGGCACCTAGGGTTCAACCCTCAGAGTGCTCTAACCCCACACATATGATAGCAGACTTGGTCTATCTTTAGAATCCAGGGAGCATTTCGGGAATCGGATTACTTCCGCGAGTTATTTTAATTAGAACATACTTTCTCCCATCAAAAACGGTGAAAAAGGGGAGAAGTCCGAAAATATGGGCAAAGGCGCCGCGCTCAGGCACCTAGGGTTCTAGCCTCAGCGTACTCTTTTCCCACACATATGATAGCAGACTCGGTCTATCTTTAGAATCCAAGGGAACATTTCGGGATTCGGGTTACTTCATGAGTTATTTTAATTAGAACATACTTTTTCCCCTCAAAAACGGTGAAAAAGGGGGAGAAGTCCGAAAATATGGGCAAAGGCGCCGGGCTCAGGCACCTAGGGTTCTAGCCTCGGCGTACTCTTTTCCCACACATATGATAGGAGACTCGGTCTATCTTTAGAATCCAAGGAACATTTCGGGATTCGGGTTACTTCGCGAGTTATTTTAATTAGAACATACTCTTTCCCATCAAAAACGGTGAAAAAGGGGGAGAAGTCCGAAAATATGGGCAAAGGCGCCGGGCTCAGGCACCTAGGGTTCTAGCCTCGGCGTACTCTTTTCCCACACATATGATAGGAGACTCGGTCTATCTTTAGAATCCAAGAGAACATTTCGGGATTCGGGTTACTTCGCGAGTTATTTTAATTAGAACATACTTTTTCCCCTCAAAAACGGTGAAAAAGGGGGAGAAGTCCGAAAATATGGGCAAAGGCGCCGGCGCTCAGGCACCTAGGGTTCTAGCCTCGGCGTACTCTTTTCCCACACATATGATAGGAGACTCGGTCTATCTTTAGAATCCAAGAGAACATTTCGGGATTCGGGTTACTTCGCGAGTTATTTTAATTAGAACATACTTTTTCCCCTCAAAAACGGTGAAAAAGGGGGAGAAGTCCGAAAATATGGGCAAAGGCGCCGGGCTCAGGCACCTAGGGTTCTAGCCTCGGCGTACTCTTTTCCCACACATATGATAGGAGACTCGGTCTATCTTTAGAATCCAAGGGAACATTTCGGGATTCGGGTTACTTCGCGAGTTATTTTAATTAGAACATACTTTTTCCCTCAAAAACGGTGAAAAAGGGGGAGAAGTCCGAAAATATGGGCAAAGGCGCCGGGCTCAGGCACCTAGGGTTCTAGCCTCGGCGTACTCTTTCCCACACATATGATAGGAGACTCGGTCTATCTTTAGAATCCAGGAGAACATTTCGGGATTCGGGTTACTTCGCGAGTTATTTTAATTAGAACATACTTTTTCCCCTCAAAAACGGTGAAAAAGGGGGAGAAGTCCGAAAATATGGGCAAAGGCGCCGGGCTCAGGCACCTAGGGTTCTAGCCTCGGCGTACTCTTTTCCCACACATATGATAGGAGACTCGGTCTATCTTTAGAATCCAAGAGAACATTTCGGGATTCGGGTTACTTCGCGAGTTGTTTTAATTAGAACATACTTTTTCCCCTCAAAAACGGTGAAAAAGGGGGAGAAGTCCGAAAATATGGGCAAAGGCGCCGGGCTCAGGCACCTAGGGTTCTAGCCTCGGCGTACTCTTTTCCCACACATATGATAGGAGACTCGGTCTATCTTTAGAATCCAAGGGAACATTTCGGGATTCGGGTTACTTCGCGAGTTATTTTAATTAGAACATACTTTTTCCCCTCAAAAACGGTGAAAAAGGGGAGAAGTCCGAAAATATGGGCAAAGGCGCCGGGCTCAGGCACCTAGGGTTCTAGCCTCGGCGTACTCTTTTCCCACACATATGATAGGAGACTCGGTCTATCTTTAGAATCCAAGAGAACATTTCGGGATTCGGGTTACTTCGCGAGTTATTTTAATTAGAACATACTTTTTTCCCCTCAAAAACGGTGAAAAAGGGGGAGAAGTCCGAAAATATGGGCAAAGGCGCCGGGCTCAGGCACCTAGGGTTCTAGCCTCGGCGTACTCTTTTCCCACACATATGATAGGAGACTCGGTCTATCTTTAGAATCCAAGAGAACATTTCGGGATTCGGGTTACTTCGCGAGTTGTTTTAATTAGAACATACTTTTTCCCCTCAAAAACGGTGAAAAAGGGGGAGAAGTCCGAAAATATGGGCAAAGGCGCCGGGCTCAGGCACCTAGGGTTCTAGCCTCGGCGTACTCTTTCCCACACATATGATAGGAGACTCGGTCTATCTTTAGAATCCAAGAGAACATTTCGGGATTCGGGTTACTTCGCGAGTTATTTTAATTAGAACATACTTTTTCCCATCAAAAACGGTGAAAAAGGGGAGAAGTCCGAAAATATGGGCAAAGGCGCCGGGCTCAGGCACCTAGGGTTCTAGCCTCGGCGTACTCTTTTCCCACACATATGATAGGAGACTCGGTCTATCTTTAGAATCCAAGAGAACATTTCGGGATTCGGGTTACTTCGCGAGTTATTTTAATTAGAACATACTTTTTCCCCTCAAAAACGGTGAAAAAGGGGGAGAAGTCCGAAAATATGGGCAAAGGCGCCGCGCTCAGGCACCTAGGGTTCTAGCCTCGGCGTACTATTTTCCCACACATATGATAGGAGACTCGGTCTATCTTTAGAATCCAAGAGAACATTTCGGGATTCGGGTTACTTCGCGAGTTATTTTAATTAGAACATACTTTTTCCCTCAAAAACGGTGAAAAAGGGGGAGAAGTCCGAAAATATGGGCAAAGGCGCCGGGCTCAGGCACCTAGGGTTCTAGCCTCGGCGTACTCTTTTCCCACACATATGATAGGAGACTCGGTCTATCTTTAGAATCCAGGAGAACATTTCGGGATTCGGGTTACTTCGCGAGTTATTTTATTAGAACATACTCTCTTTCCACTCAAAAACGGTGAAAAAGGGGGCGAAGTCCGAAAATATGGGCAAAGGTGCCGCGCTCAGGCACCTAGGGTTCAACCCTCAGCGTACTCTAACCCCACATATATGATAGCAGACTCGCGTCTATTTTAGAATCCAGGGAGCATTTCGGGAATCGGATTACTTCGCGAGTTATTTTAATTAGAACATACTTCTTTGCCATCAAAAACGGTGAAAAAGGGGGAGTAGTTCCGAAAAATATAGGCAAAGGCGCCGCGCTCAGGCACTCTAGGGTTCTAGCCCTCAGCAGTGCTTCTAACCTCAACATATATGATAGCAGACTCGGTCTATCTTTAGAATCCAGAGAGAAGCATTTCGGGAATCGGATTGACTTCGCGAGTTATTTTAATCAGAACATACTTCTCTCCATCAAAAACGGTGAAAAAGTGGGGTGTTCCGAAAACTATGGGCAAAGGCGCCGCGCTGCAGGCACCTAGGGTTCAACCTCAGAGTACTCTAACCCCACATATATGATAGCAGACTTGGTCTATTTTTAGAATCCAGGGAGCATTTCGGGAATCGGATTATTTTGCGAGTTATTTTAATTAGAACATAGTCTCTGCCATCAAAAACGGTCAAAAAGGGGGTGTTTCGAAAATATGGGCAAAGGCGCCGCGCTCAGGCACTCTAGGGTTCAACCCTCAGAGTACTTTAACCCAACATATATGATAGCAGACTTGGTCTATTTTTAGAATCCAGGGGAGCATTTCGGGAATCGGATTATTTTGCGAGTTATTTTAATTAGAACATACTCTCTGCCATCAAAAACGGTCAAAAAGGGGGTGTTTCGAAAATATGGGCAAAGGCGCCGCGCTCAGGCACCTAGGGTTCAACCCTCAGAGTACTTTAACCCAACATATATGATAGCAGACTTGGTCTATTTTTAGAATCCAGGGGAGCATTTCGGGAATCGGATTATTTCGCGAGTTATTTTAATTAGAACATACTCTCTGCCATCAAAAACGGTCAAAAAGGGGGTGTGTTCGAAAATATGGGCAAAGGCGCCGCGCTCAGGCACCTAGGGTTCAACCCTCAGAGTACTCTTAACCCAACATATATGATAGCAGACTTGGTCTATTTTTAGAATCCAGGGAGCATTTCGGGAATCGGATTATTTTGCGAGTTATTTTAATTAGAACATAGTCTCTGCCATCAAAAACGGTCAAAAAGGGGGTGTTTCGAAAATATGGGCAAAGGCGCCGCGCTCAGGCACCTAGGGTTCAACCCTCAGAGTACTCTTAACCCAACATATATGATAGCAGACTTGGTCTATTTTTAGAATCCAGGGGAGCATTTCGGGAATCGGATTATTTTGCGAGTTATTTTAATTAGAACATACTCTCTGCCATCAAAAACGGTCAAAAAGGGGGTGTGTTCGAAAATATGGGCAAAGGCGCCGCGCTCAGGCACCTAGGGTTCAACCCTCAGAGTACTCTTAACCCAACATATATGATAGCAGACTTGGTCTATTTTTAGAATCCAGGGGAGCATTTCGGGAATCGGATTATTTTGCGAGTTATTTTAATTAGAACATAGTCTCTCCCATCAAAAACGGTCAAAAAGGGGGTGTTTCGAAAATATGGGCAAAGGCGCCGCGCTCAGGCACCTAGGGTTCAACCCTCAGCAGTACTTTAACCCAACATATATGATAGCAGACTTGGTCTATTTTTAGAATCCAGGGAGCATTTCGGGAATCGGATTATTTTGCGAGTTATTTTAATTAGAACATAGTCTCTGCCATCAAAAACGGTCAAAAAGGGGGTGTTTCGAAAATATGGGCAAAGGCGCCGCGCTCAGGCACCTAGGGTTCAACCCTCAGAGTACTTTAACCCAACATATATGATAGCAGACTTGGTCTATTTTTAGAATCCAGGGGAGCATTTCGGGAATCGGATTATTTTGCGAGTTATTTTAATTAGAACATAGTCTCTGCCATCAAAAACGGTCAAAAAGGGGGTGTTTCGAAAATATGGGCAAAGGCGCCGCGCTCAGGCACCTAGGGTTCAACCCTCAGAGTACTTTAACCCAACATATATGATAGCAGACTTGGTCTATTTTTAGAATCCAGGGGAGCATTTCGGGAATCGGATTATTTTGCGAGTTATTTTAATTAGAACATAGTCTCTGCCATCAAAAACGGTCAAAAAGGGGGTGTTTCGAAAATATGGGCAAAGGCGCCGCGCTCAGGCACCTAGGGTTCAACCCTCAGAGTACTTTAACCCAACATATATGATAGCAGACTTGGTCTATTTTTAGAATCCAGGGGAGCATTTCGGGAATCGGATTATTTTGCGAGTTATTTTAATTAGAACATACTCTCTGCCATCAAAAACGGTCAAAAAGGGGCGTGTTTCGAAAATATGGGCAAAGGCGCCGCGCTCAGGCACCTAGGGTTCAACCCTCAGAGTACTTTAACCCAACATATATGATAGCAGACTTGGTCTATTTTTAGAATCCAGGGGAGCATTTCGGGAATCGGATTATTTCGCGAGTTATTTTAATTAGAACATACTCTCTGCCATCAAAAACGGTCAAAAAGGGGGCGTGTTTCGAAAATATGGGCAAAGGCGCCGCGCTCAGGCACCTAGGGTTCAACCCTCAGAGTACTTTAACCCAACATATATGATAGCAGACTTGGTCTATTTTTAGAATCCAGGGGAGCATTTCGGGAATCGGATTATTTTGCGAGTTATTTTAATTAGAACATAGTCTCTCCCATCAAAAACGGTCAAAAAGGGGGTGTTTCGAAAATATGGGCAAAGGCGCCGCGCTCAGGCACCTAGGGTTCAACCCTCAGAGTACTTTAACCCAACACATATGATAGCAGACTTGGTCTATTTTTAGAATCCAGGGGAGCATTTCGGGAATCGGATTATTTCGCGAGTTATTTTAATTAGAACATAGTCTCTCCCATCAAAAACGGTCAAAAAGGGGGCGTGTTCCGAAAATATGGGCAAAGGCGCCGCGCTCAGGCACCTAGGGTTCAACCCTCAGAGTACTCTAACCCAACACATATGATAGCAGACTTGGTCTATTTTTAGAATCCAGGGGAGCATTTCGGGAATCGGATTACTTCGCGAGTTATTTTAATTAGAACATACTCTCTGCCATCAAAAACGGTGAAAAAGGGGCGTGGTCCGAAAATATGGGCAAAGGCGCCGCGCTCAGGCACCTAGGGTTCAACCCTCAGAGTGCTCTAACCCCACACATATGATAGCAGACTTGGTCTATTTTTAGAATCCAGGGGAGCATTTCGGGAATCGGATTACTTCGCGAGTTATTTTAATTAGAACATACTCTCTGCCATCAAAAACGGTGAAAAAGGGGGTGGTCCGAAAATATGGGCAAAGGCGCCGCGCTCAGGCACCTAGGGTTCAACCCTCAGAGTACTCTAATCCCACACATATGATAGCAGACTTGGTCTATTTTTAGAATCCAGGGGAGCATTTCGGGAATCGGATTACTTCGCGAGTTATTTTAATTAGAACATACTCTCTCCCATCAAAAACGGTGAAAAAGGGGGTGGTCCGAAAATATGGGCAAAGGCGCCGCGCTCAGGCACCTAGGGTTCAACCCTCAGAGTACTCTAACTCCCACATATGATAGCAGACTTGGTCTATTTTTAGAATCCAGGGGAGCATTTCGGGAATCGGATTACTTTGCGAGTTATTTTAATTAGAACATACTCTCTGCCATCAAAAACGGTGAAAAGGGGGTGGTCCGAAAATATGGGCAAAGGCTGCCGTGCTCAGGCACCTGAGGTTCCTAGCCTCGGCGTGCTCTAATCCCACACGATATGATAGGAGACTCGGTCTATCTTTGGAATCCAAGAGAGCATTTCGGGATTCGGGTTACTATCGCGAGTTACTTTAATTAGAACATACTTTCAGCCCCTCAAAAACGGTGAAAAGGGGTGAGTCCAGAGTCAAGAAGAATAAGAGAGCCAGAAGGCGCCGGGCTCAGGCACCTAGCCGTTGCTGCGCCTCGAGCGATTGCATCATTGACAGCCAGACAGCCGCCACAGCGTATGAAAAGGCGACTCGGCCGCAAGATCGTCATGAATCCAAGAAAGTGCGACTTCCTCAGACGGATTCGTTGGTGTTAGGCTTCGCGAGTTATTTTAATTAGAACATACTCTTTCCCTTCAAAAACGGTGAAAAGGGCGTGAGTCCGAAAATATGGGCAAAGGCGCCGTCGCTCAGGCACCTAAGGTTCTAGCCCTCAGAGTGCTCTAACCCACATATATGATAGCAGACTTGGTCTATTTTTAGAATCAGGAGAGCATTTCGGAATCGGATTACTTTACGGTTAGTTATAATTCAGAACATACTCTTCTACCATCAAAAACGGTGAAAAAGGGGCGTGGTCCGAAAATATGGGCAAAGGCGCCGCGCTCAGGCACCTGGGATTCAACCCTCGGAGTGCGTCTAATCCCACACATATGATAGTAGACTTGGTCTATTTTTAGAATCAGGGGAGCATTTCGGGAATCGGGATTACTTTGCGAGTTATTTTAATTAGAACATACTTCTGCCATCAAAAACGGTGAAAAAGGGGGTGGTCCGAAAATATGGGCAAAGGCGCCGCGCTCAGGCACCTAGGGTTCAACCTCAGAGTGCTCTAACCCCACACATATGATAGCAGACTCGGTCTATTTTTAGAATCCAGGGAAGCATTTCGGGGAATCGGATTACTTTGCGAGTTATTTTAATTAGAACATACTCTCTGCCATCAAAAACGGTGAAAAAGGGGGAGTGGTCCGAAAATATGGGCAAAGGCGCCGCGCTCAGGCACCTAGGGTTCAACCCTCAGAGTGCTCTAACCCACACATATGATAGCAGACTTGGTCTATTTTTAGAATCCAGGAAGCATTTCGGAAATCGGATTACTTCGCGAGTTATTTTAATTAGAACATACTCTCTCCCATCAAAAACGGTGAAAAAGGGGGGCGAAGTCCGAAAATATGGGCAAAGGCGCCGCGCTCAGGCACCTAGGGTTCTAACCCTCGGAGTGCTCTAACCCCACACATATGATAGCAGACTTGGTCTATCGTTTAGACTCAGGAGAGCATTTCGGGAATCGGATTACTTTGCGAGTTATTTTAATTAGAACATACTCTCTCCCATCAAAAACGGTGAAAAAGGGGGTGGTCCGAAAATATGGGCAAAGGCGCCGGGCTCAGGCACCTAGGGTTCAACCCTCAGAGTGCTCTAACCCCACACATATGATAGCAGACTTGGTCTATTTTTAGAATCCAGGGAAGCATTTCGGGAATCGGATTACTTTGCGAGTTATTTTAATTAGAACATACTCTCTGCCATCAAAAACGGTGAAAAAGGGGGTGGTCCGAAAATATGGGCAAAGGCGCCGCGCTCAGGCACCTAGGGTTCAACCCTCAGAGTGCTCTAACCCCACACATATGATAGCAGACTTGGTCTATTTTAGAATCCAGGGAAGCATTTCGGGAATCGGATTACTTTGCGAGTTATTTTAATTAGAACATACTCTCTGCCATCAAAAACGGTGAAAAAAGGGGGTGGTCCGAAAATATGGTGCAAAGGCGCTGCGCTCAGGCACCTAGGGTTCAACCCTCAGAGTGGCTCTAACCCACACATATGATAGCAGACTTGGTCTATTTTTAGAATCCAAGGAAGCATTTCGGAATCGGATTACTTGCGAGTTATTTTAATTAGAACATACTTTCTGCCATCAAAAACGGTGAAAAGGGGGTGAGTCCGAAAAATATGGGCAAAGGCGCCGGGCTCAGGCACCTAGGGTTCAAGCCTCGCAGCGTACTCTTAACCCACACGATGATAGGCAGACTCGGTCTATCTTTAGAATCCAGAGAGAGCATTTCGGGATTCGGGTTACTTCGTGCGAGTTATTTTAATTAGAACATACGTGCTCGCCCATCGAAAGCAATCGAAATAAGCCGGAGATGGTCGAAAATATGTGGCAAAGGCGCCGCGTTCAGGCACCTAGGGTTCAACCCTCAGAGTGCTCTAATCCCACACATATGATAGCAGACTTGGTCTATCTTTAGAATCCAAGGAAGCATTCCAGGAATCGGATTACTTTGCGAGTTATTTTAATTAGAACATACTTTCTGCCATCAAAAACGGTGAAAAAGGGGAGGGTCCGAAACATGGGCAAAGGCGCCCGCGCTCAGGCACCTAGGGTTCAACCCTCGGAGTGCTTTCAACCCCACATATGATAGCGAGACTCGGTCTATCTTCAGAATCCAGGGAGCATTTCCGGGAATCGGATTACTTTGCGAGTTATTTTAATTAGAACATACTCTCTGCCATCAAAAACGGTGAAAAAGGGGAGTGGTCCGAAAATATGGGCAAAGGCGCCGCGTTCAGGCACTTAGGGTTCAACCCTCGGAGTGCTCTTTCCCACACATATGATGAGCTCGGTCTATCTTTA
>JAZHYW010024352.1:0-24992 GCA_037355805.1 Ixodes ricinus | reverse complement strand
CGATCCGCATCCGATATGCATCCGCATACTTTGTATCCGTATACGAACCGCATCCGCAAAATGTGGAACCAGATCCGACTCACAACCCAGGCATTCATTGTACATCATAACATGAAGCGAAAATGAAAAAAAAAAAAAATACAAATAGCACTTTTTAAGCTTTCTGCTTATCTTTGTACAAAAAAATCTTCGGGTCACCATTCAAAGGGGATGTCATTTTATCATTATCAGTTTCATCCTATTTATATTAAAAGCGATCAGCCTTCCCAAGGCACAGCGCGTCGAAGGAAAAATGATCTCAGTTATGTGATCGTCCTATGAGTCCGCGACACTCTGCCCAGAAGAAGTGCACAAAAAGGATGTTGAGGCACTTCTTTTGTTTTTGGAATCATGACCACACTACTCTTTGCGGAGAGGGGGACATTTCTTCTACTTTCTTGTGACTTGTACGTTTGAGGTTTTCTTTGCCCGGAGAAAGTTTCCGCTCTTTTTCTGCCAATGTACTAGCTTTCTCGGGACGACTGATGCATTGCAATCTTTACTTTTTCTATAGATAGCATTTTTGACGAAAGGCAACTCTCTAACTGGAGCGATCTTCAGTTAGAACCAGATCTTTCTTAGGATCCCTATTGTTTCTTCGAAACGCGTTTTGTGGAAACAGGGTATCGTGGACAACTTTTCATGGACATACATTTCATGGACACATGGTTCGTCAACGCTGTACGTTTTGTTGGCACATGCCCCTGCAACGTTTTGTTGACAACGCATTTCTTTACTAAGCCGCTAAAAGCTAGCTCGCGATTCACTAAGGCGAGCCCAAACCATACCCCCTTCCCTCTTGTATCCAGGCAAGACGCAAAGTTTGTTGCGAAAATAGCAGGGTTGTGTGCGGCAAAACTTCTCAGGTTTTTCGATAAAACGAACACGGAAGCCTTTTGATCAAACGTCGCATGTCGACGAAATGATCTGTAGATGAAACGTCAGTCGACGAACTGAATGCCACCGGCAAAAATTTAGATCCAAATCCATGGATATCCGCATCCGGATCCCCTGACATCCGCATCCGATCCACAATCTGCCCGTTTACTACGGATATCCGCAGTAAACATATGCAGGGCTCTAGTGACCTATACAGGGGTGGAACGGCTGCGCCATTTGCGCCATTCTGCGCCAGACGCGTTTGTCTGCGCCATCCTGCGCCATTTTGCGGAAACTGCGCCACAGCCAATACCTTGCGCCATTGTGCTCCAAATCGCACAATGTGCGCCAAAAATTCTTTTTTTGTCTTGGTTTCGGTTTTTATCGACTCGATTGGCAACAATGAGCGCGTTTAGCTTGGTCGGCCTTGCAATTTTTTATTCCCTTTACTTTCCCTGTGTATCCCAAGTCAGAAGCGTGCGAAAAAACTCGAAGGTTGGGATTCCCAGCGCTACACCACCTGCGACTGGATTGTTATTCTTCAACCGTAAGCGGTTAAACAAGTCGGCCGAGGTGAGGTCGGGTCGTTAAGCGCCAGATTGCCTGAAGCTCTTCGGCCCGGGTTCCGGACGTCAGCCAGTTGAAAACACATTAGCAAAAGATTCCTTTTAG
This sequence comes from Ixodes ricinus, assembly GCA_037355805.1. NCBI lineage: Eukaryota > Metazoa > Arthropoda > Arachnida > Ixodida > Ixodidae > Ixodes > Ixodes ricinus. Next base: position 23,402 of record JAZHYW010024352.1, on the reverse strand, counting down.
TGCTTCATCATTAGAAGTTGGAACCGCATTCCTGCAAGATGAATCGCGATTTGATTGAACTAAAACGCTCTCCGATCCGTAACCTTGCCGGCCAGCAGCTCTCACGCGAGCGGTACATCTGCTCGGCGTACTTTAATCTTGCTCCGGCTCATCGCTTCGAATACGGTAACTCCGTTAATCGTAGTCTGCTGCTTCGATATTGAGTTGCACAATAGGATAAACTCGAAATTGTTTGCCCTGTTCCTCGCGCAACTGCACGTCCGTTGCTTACGCACGTCACGTGGTTCGCACATATAATTACTATGTCGAGCACGTGTGGGTTGTGCGATAAGCAGTGCTGGTTTGCATTTTGAGCAGCTGAAAGCCATTCAGAAAATATCAAAGACACTATCTTCAGAAGCATATGGTACTTGCTTTTGGTTCTCATTAAGGCCAAGTTTTCGCATCTGTCACACTGTTATCCATCTACCTAGGTTCCTAACCACTCATGTTCATCTGTGCTCCTAAGCACAATTGAAATTGCTCCCGTGCTCGTCTAGACACAAGCTGAAGTGCAATGAAAACTGATTTGAGCTGCTCCCAGCCTGCTCCAGAATGTAGTTTTAGCTGCTCCCAACCTGCTCCAAAACAGCTGTTTCAGCTGCTCCCGTGGCTGCTCCCAAGTGCATTTCATGAGTTCCACCCTGCCTATACACTTTTGCAAGTCTGGTCTCAGGGCACCGCCATCTTACCCAGTGGGGTGCGCTTGGGCGCGGCCATAATTCGATTATGATGCCTTAGCAAGGCTTTGTAATCTGATTGGGACGCGTCCAAGCGCACTCCACCGAGCAAAATGGCAGCGCCCTGAAACCGGATTTGCAAACGTGTATACACGAATTCAGTTTCCCCGCTAAATTTAGCAAGAAAATTGATGTCACATAACCTGACGTCACGGGACCTACAAATTTGGGTTCCCCGCTAAATTTAGCAGAAAAATTGATGTCATGTGACCTTTGCTGCTATTGAGTTTCCCCGCTAAATTTGGTGGGAAAGTTGATGTCACATGGCCCGACGTCACAGGACCTGCAAACAAATTCAGGTTCCTTGCTAATTCAGTTTCCCTGCAAAGTTTGTTGGGAAAATTGATGTCACTTGACCTGACGTCACGGGACCTACAAATTTGGGTTCCCCGCTAAATTTAGCAGAAAAAATTGATGTCACGTGACCTTTGCTGCTATTGAGTTTCCCCGCTACATTTGGCGGGAAAGTTGATGTCACATGGCCCGACGTCACAGGACCTGCAGACAAATTCAGGTTCCTTGCTAATTCAGTTTCCCTGGCTGCTAAGTTTGTTGGGAAAATTTATGTCACTTGACCTGACGTCATGTGACCTATGCACAGATTCTGTTTAAAATAAAATGAACAAATTTAGATTCCTTCTTAAACACTGCATTTCTTGCGTTGTAGCAATTTGAAAGCAAAGATCGCTGCCAATTTTTTTCAAATATCGCGTATGTTTATGTTGCTTTCTTCTGCCATGGGGGAAGTTAAGGCTTGTCGAGCAACATCCAACTCGCTTTTTTCTCTGCCTCCCCCAAGGAGGTTATAAGTACTAGGAGGGGGCACGATGCAATATTAGTGAAGTCTAGTCATAAAAAGTTTAAACAATGTTGTGGCCAACGTGACCATAGATCTCTCTGGCAATTGTTGCGCGATACATGTCACGTGTGAGATGGATGGTTGATTGTAGAAGGATTCCTTGCAGGCTTGCGCGCGCTCCGTCCGGTAGGTTTCATCAGATCGAAGGCTAGACGAAGGCTAGCTACGGTCACGTGATGTGGTCACGTTGGAGTAATAAGTGAGGAGGGTAAGGAGGAAAATGAGAAAGAGGCGAGGCGTCAGAAAGTGAGGAGGGTAAGGAGGAAATGAGAAGAGGCGAGGCATGGCTTGTGGAGGCTACGTGCCGGACATCATGCCGTCTACTACCGTTCTATCCTCCTTAGCCTCCCCTCTTCAAAAAGTAAGAAAATGAAAAAAATTTGAATTTAGAGTGTAATGAAACTTTTCACAAAGGTGTCTTTACCTGAAACATTTTTAAGAAATGATAAAGTTTAATCCCTATGCACCAGGAGGAAAATAGAAACCGACCACCTGGTTGTTTTCATTTCCCTCACAGATGGCACCAGCTCAAACAAAAATTTATATTGAAAACATTTTTTTGTTTTTTTTCAAATAAGCACTTAAATGTTGAGCCATCAAGTTCAAGCACGTGTGTGGTACTATACTGTCTGCGGGTAATGGCACCAGCCAGATGGTTTGTTTCCGTTTGTCTTCTCTCAGGGCCTTTGGGCCCTGAGGTAATAATAAATGAACTGAAATGAAATGTGCCCAGGAAAAAACAAAAATTATTTTCGTGAATTTTTTTATTTTTTAGGAAATGTCATTTTTAAAATTTTAGTATGATAAAGTATGATGGGCTGGAAAATTTAGAGCCACAGTGATGATGTGGCATGGTAGCTGCAAAGCAGAGGAAAGCATGCAGGAATGCCTGCGGTTTTCCGGTGCATCAACTCAACTTGCGTGATTCAAGGATTCTACCAATATAAATTGTTATTGCGCGCATCCCGCCTCGATTCTGCGAAGCACTTTGTTTTCACAAAGCGTTCAACATTTTGCGAATTCGGCGAAGTATGATTTTCGGGAATAATTCGCGGGTACGGAATTTGGTAAATCGGGGTGTTATGCCAATTATTTGGTACCATGGGGAGGCATATTCGTGGGATTCAGTGGGCAAGCTTATGAAGCTTCAGGCCCCCCCCTCTGAAATCCAGCCATTCCTATACAAGGTGTTCCACGTAAATTTAGCCAAGCTTTAAAAATATTTTTTTGTATCTTAGCAAGACGATGCCGAAGGAATAAGGCTGTTCATTGTTTGGAGCAAGCCAGGCTATTTTAGGATTTTGCCCAATTAACTAATTAATTGAGATTAGTTCATTAACTTTTGAAATATTTAATATAGAGCAAAAGTTTCATTGACAAAGTTGTAGAGTGTGCTCAGAAACGTCCAATTCAGTGGTTTTCTATAAAGAAACCTTAACACAGTTCTTGTGCCTAAAGCTCAAAAAAGCATGCCAATTAAAAAGAAAAAAAAATGTGAATAAGTCAACAGCACCCAGTCAACAGTGCTCTATTCACCATGCGGGCCTAGTTTATTTGAGCCATGGCTGAGAGCGCTGCAATACGAGGCGCGCAAGCGCAAAGCCACGTGTTTTTTCGTAATTGGCTGGCTTTTTTTGAAGTCTAGAAAAAAGAAACGTGTGAAGTTTTCTTGATGAAAACCACTGAATTGGATGTTTCTGAGGACGCTCTACAACTTTGTCATTAGAACTTTTGCTCTAAATTGAATGTTTCAAAATTTGATTAATTAATCTTAATTAATTAGTTAATTGGGCAAAATACATAAAATAGCTTGACTTTGCTCCAAACAATGAACAAACTTGTTCATTTGGTTTTGTCTTCCTCACATATACCAAAAGAGTTTTAATTAGCTTGGCTAATGTTACGTGGAACACCCTGTATATACACATGGATTTTGACCCCACCTCCCCTTCTTTGCACCCCAAGCCATAAACTTCCCAGCCACCTCAGCCCCCCCCCCTTTTGCCGGAAAATATTCCTGGCTATGCCACTGGTGGGATCTGTTTTTTGCTATACTATTCGAGTTGCGAAAATGACAAAAATGAGGTTTCTCGCTAGAATTAAGTCATTTACAGCCGGGATTCTCAAACTTTAGATATTCGAGGGACGCCCATCTCGGTAGACTGCTGAATAAGGAACCCTTACCAGTCTTGGCACTGATGCAATAAAAACGTGCAGGAGCCTACAGACCTTGAAACTATATGCCTATACTAGCAGGGCTTAAAGTCTCCCTTCAATCTGGGGGGTCTCTCCTCTCAAGCACAAATAGAGGTCCCGGAAAGGGAGGGGGTGGGGGGGCTCTATTTGTGCTTATTTCTACAGCTATGTATTCTTTCAATTTATCCAGGACTTTTCATCTCTGTTTCCCAAGCACAGGACTAAAACAGAGAACCTTAGGTTCAACGGGGGTCTCAGACCCCCACCGATATTGGAGGGGGTCCTGGACCCCCTGAGACCCCCAGACTTTAAGCATTGCATACTAGGGATTGCTTTTGGACATAGTAATGCATCAATGAATGGTTCAGATGTTTCGAAATAGTGCCCGAGCTGCAAGTACACTACACTTGGGGGCAAGAATGATTGAGGAAATTTTGAAGATTGGGAAACCCCTGAGGGTGCTCTGGGGAACCGCTGAGGAACCCTGGGGAACCTCAAAAACCCTGGGGAACACACTGGGACACTCTGGGAGCCCAGTTTGATGACATATGGTTTACAGTAGTATTTGAAACATGGTGAAAGTCTAGTTAAGTGTGAATAGTTGTTTTGGCCAAATATTTTCTAACCGATTATTGAATAGTTTTTTATCGCCTTCCTACACTGCACCCTGTTTAAACGAAAACTCCTCTGAATTTGTCAAGGTTGTTCTCAATGGACAGTGGCCTCAGAAAGTCCAATACCTGCATTGGGATGCCAAGTAAATGGCACATTTGACGTAAAATTTTAGTGTAGAAATGGCCAGCTGTACCTAATCGGGGGAAACTTACAAATCTTCTTGCCCTATATACAAATATTCTTTCTTAAATCTCAAACTTGAGGAAAGGAAAAAAATAATCGTGAATGATGAATTCAGGTTGTGAGGAAATCGCTGCATAACCCAATAGCCACAGTTTAATTTTGGAAGTTTTACTGCAGTATAGATATCAACATTCACAAAGTTTGTTTCCTTTTAAATCACACCAGGAGTGCTCGTGCACCATCCCGATTTGAAAGTGTGCTTTTGTCTGAAGCATGCGATTGCAATATTAATACTTTTTGAAGTGTTGATCATTGGGGGCTACCCCATTGAGTGCGCTCTTTACCGAACACCGGTGCTCCGCTGAGAAGCAACACTCGCAGAGCTTGCTTGTGCCAGAGTTGTATATGAAGAGTTTGGCCATTAGTTGGGAAGCATAGGAGGCAGATGAGGAGGTGCCATTGACTGAAAGTGGACTACTAGGCGCGTTCCAGGACATCTTCACAAATTCGAATGCGTCCAACCAGAAGCAGCGAATAATTCCCTGGCGGTGGTTGCGAGAAACAAAATTAATAAGTGCGTCAAAGTAACTTTCTGCGACCGAAAATATGGTGCACAAGATGTTTCGACAACGGTCATGCGAAATGATGAAAGATATAAGAAGATACAGAAGACCTCAAAAGCGTGAGCGACTGGCAGAATGATTGACACAATCCGTACGCCAGACACTGCCGTCTGAGTGGACTTCGAGCTAATCAGTTTGAGCCGCACATACGTTGCCTACAGTTTTGCGTGATCCCAGTCGAAACACCACGTGCACAATATATTCAACCGCGAAGAGTTGCTACATTTAACTCTCACGCACTTATTAAAAGTGTTTCTCGCTAGCACTGCTAGGGCATTATTTTGGCTTCTGGTTGGCCAAGCGAGCATATCCAGCCCTCTACCTGCGTCTGCTGCTCGACCTGAACTCTGCCCACTACTTCCATTGCCCAAACTCTCTCCTATATACAGCCCTGGCTTCCGCAGGTGTTTCTTCTCCGCAGTGTATGCGTGCTCGGCAAGAAGTACGCTCAACGGGGCTAACCCGCCGCAATCAACACTTAAAAAAATAGAAACATTGCAGTTCATTTCGAAGCAAACATTGAATAGTGCATTATTCGAAACTGAATATTCGCACGACGCTATTAAGGTTATATCTTTAACAAAAAATGCCAGAAATGAGGCAACAAGAAAAGAAATTTTGCATTGTCACAAAATGTTTGGTCTATGGCGAAAGCTTTCCAAGATTCATTCGATGTCTGAAAAAGCAGGTGACAATGGGTAATGCCGATATCTCGAAGCACCCGAATTATTTTTACAGTACTGCATTCCGCAGCATCCACTTCAACTGGAGAATCGAGCTTCCCGATTGGCCAATGTCAGCTATCTCGAAACCAGGAAAAAGGAAGCCAAATGTTTACGTGGATGTTCTGAACAGCTGATAAATTTTGACCGGTCGGAAGGTGATAGGCATGTTGGTTTTGCTAGAGCTTTCTGTATTGACTAGCCCGTGATCTAGCCGTAAAAGCAGTGTGCTGGTCTATTTGCCCGCTGGCTAGCAGGCTCTGTGCCACCTCCATCCGACTTGGTTACACAAGGCCACCATTTCGAAACTAGCGACTGCTGCAGCCACTCTTCTCAAATGAGGGTGAGGAGTTACGGTACTCTAGGAACGTCCGGTGGCTCCAACTGATTCTTTGCGACATTGTCCATAAAGAGACGCCAAACTGACAAAATGGGTTTTTGTTAGGTGCTTGGATGGAACATGTTTGTCGTAAACACGAAATAAAAGCATGCCGCTTTACTCGTTAACGAGTCTCACAACCAAAATGCGTTGCAAAAAATATTTGTGTAGATAACGTTTTTTGCAAAATATGCTTTCTATCCTGGCACATAAAAAAAAATAAATTTTTGTTTAGTATTTTTGTACACCAGTAGGCCTAACACTTACAGTCGCTCGATAAAATCCACGCTTCTTACAAGTCCAGACGCCGAGCGTTGCTGCGCGAACGGGCAAAGTACGAGCCATGCGCAAGGCCTCGCTGCCGTTCGCTTCCGAGGGCCGTTCGTTTTGGCGCCTTGCCCCCATTTGCTTCCAAGGGCCACACAAGAACGGGGCTGGTGCTTTTGTGCATTCGATGCTGCTCGTAAGACGAGCACAGACTCGTCGAGAGGCTTTGCCAGCGCTTGTATCCGGCTGAAATCTGCAATGCGTTTCGATCGCAGGTCGCTTCGAGTTCCGCCATGACGCCCTCCTGGACGAGATGGAGTCGCAGCGGCTCGTGGGCATGCGCTACGTCGACGACGCGGGTGCCCCCACGACCGAGTATCCCCTCAACCCCAACGGTAGCCCGCGGGGAGTCGCGGCCCTGTGCTCGCGCGACGGCCGCCACCTGGCCGTCATGCCCCACCCCGAGCGCTGCTCTCTCCCCTGGCAGTGGGCCTACGTGCCGCAGGAATGGAAGCGGACGAAATTCGCCGTTTCACCATGGGCCAAGATGTACGACAACGCGTACGCGTGGTGCACCGGGGTGGCGCAGTGAGCGCCCCGCTGTACTTCGTTCGCTCCCGAGCCGACTGTGCGATGTAAGCTGTGCTCGCGAGCCGATCAAGTGCCTTCCTCTCGTCACCTGGATTCGCTCCGTGAGCTTTGGGGGAGGAGGGAGCACGATCACATGGCGAAAGAGGCATACGACTGGTGCAACAGGCACGCAGCTCCCATCGCAGTATCGGGTTGGAGTTGAACGGAGTATAGTCTCGACGGGTGGCCCTTGCCGCGTCTACCGCATGGTATTGCGTGCGGTGGCTGCGGAGCCCGACGATAACCCAAGACCACATGCGTTCGCACACTTAGCGGAGGAAACTAGTACGGTGACAAAATGGTTGAAAACAGTTGAAATTAACTCGAATGACTTTTGTTAATAAATAATTGCTCTTGCATAACCTTGTTTTAATACGGAATGTGTTTATAGCTTGCTTCTAGCCACTTCCCGACAACACTCTTGCAACAGACGAGCGCTGCATCACCTTTTGGTTGGGACCCGCCGATCGAATGGAAGTCCCAGCCAAATGCCTGCACAACACTCATGTGCAATTTGTGCCCCGCTCTGCCCCCTGATAGCTAGACGACGTGGAAAAGGAAGAAGTAAACTCTAAAGCATGCTTGCATGCCTGGGTAACCGGCCGTATGTGGTATGACGTTGCAAAGTGTGTAACGGAGCAGCACACTGCTAGACAAGTTCTGAACAATATACCACTCAGGTTCTTAACTAGCAACCCGTGGCCAGGGCTGTAGTCGAGACAAAGCATAATATTGGAGAACGCGAGTCATTTTCTAGTTTTTGCAGCCGGTAACGTCAGCTTTGTTGTTAGAAAGTTTATACGATCTCTCGCAATGCTTAGCAGCCATTATGAACTCTGGTTATTGCTGGTTGAGGTTTTACCTGCTCTATTGCTGCTTGTGTGTGCTTCCCTGCGGAAAATGGTTTTGCTGCATTGGTGCACGAAAACCCAGCTTTGGATCACACTGGGAATCTGCCGGATGCCATAGATCCAAGCTGAATCGCTCGATCCTGCGCTTTGCTGACCTCTGTAAAGCCATTCTTCCGGGATAGATGGCGGCAGTTCTTGGAGCAATCTTTCTCTCAATGAGCGTAGCTGCCTCAGTGTCTCCAAGACCGTGTCAGCCTACTGAACTGCAGAGAAGTTAACCACGTAACTGGAATTTCGGGTGCTGTGGCACGCCAAATTCCCTCAGTTGATTTTGGGAGGCAAACGTCCAAAACAACGGGCGCAGATATATTTGACATTTTGAGGAATATATTTGATAAAAAAAGGGGCGGAGGGAAAGGTTTTGCATATTTTTCGTAACTTACAATTGCTTTGAGTGCATGAAAATGCAGAGACGCTACACAAATGATAGCTATACTTCGTTTCAGCTTCGGTCCGAGCGCGGCCGATGTTATGAGGCGAAGGGCCAATCAAACAGCGCAAAAAGTGCAACGTCATGGCGTGCTCTCTGCGCTTGATAGGACTAGCCGGCGGAGGAGCACGCACAGAGAGACGGCGAATACCGGCTGGCCCTCTCAACTGCAGAGAGCACGCCATGACGTTGTGCCTCTTTCGCTGTTTGATTGGCCCTTCGCTCCCCTGGCTCGTGACATCGGCCACGCTCGGACCGAAGCTGCAACGAAGTATAGAGCTGGTATTCCGATTTTTGAGCTGGGGTCCAAGAGTGGTAAAATGCAGGGAAAATCAAACTGCACAGAAGAGATGGTGTCAAGGCCTAGTCTACTTGATCATTTTTTGTGGTTTTTATCTCCCTTGTATCCTGTACCAACTGAACATTGCTAGTGATAGAAAAATCTCAGATGCGATACTGAAGGGCGAGCTCATGAAAAAGCTAGTATGCAGAGCTGTACTAAGGAAATTCAGTATGGCAAAGGTGAAGCGTCCAAATTATTTGTGGAAAAGGCAGTGACATCTAGCAACACACTGCAGCTTGGCAATCTACTAGGCTTTATTGTCAGATCCATGTCTTGCGTCGAATCACCATATTACAATCGAGAGGGAAGGCCCCAAAAGGTAGCTCAATTACATCTCTGGGGTGGTTCTTCCCAAATTGGCCCGTGTAGTCAAAGGGTGTTCAAGTTGGGCTAGTATTACATTATCATTCAGACAGTATATTTTTTTATTTCCTGCCTCCAACATTCAAATTTCAAACTAAAATAAAGGTGCAGGTCATAAAAAAAAAGGCAAGCTGTATTGCTTTAGGCATTTATTCCAACAAATCATTATTAAAACGACGATAAAGTTAGGCCCGGTTATCTAACGTAGCAACCAGGCTAACGTGCATGCACACCAAAACAAAGCTCTGAACATAGAAAAGGAGCTGCAAGATGAACTTTTTCAATCCGTCCAGCACACAAAGTCAACTGTCAAAACTCTGGGGTTCCGTTATGGTTACCTTGAGCATTAACTTGTTCAAATGCCCTCAAATCGCCTGTCTGCACGATAAACAAAAACAGCCCCCAGAAGAACTGCGCGGCTTTCGAAAGAATGCAGCCATTTCTTTACCCAAGCCAAAACAAGTGCTTGTGCTCTTTTTCGCCTACAGTTGTTTCTGCACCTTAAAAAAAAAAAGGTGCAGAGGAAACTTCTCGTTGGATGTGCCTATTCTTTGGACAGGACGGCATTCGTCCCTGGCACGTGTGTGTGTGTGTATGTATGTATGCGTGTTCGTGGAACTCGGGCTGAACCAGCCAGCCCAGCGAAATATTCGGTGCCTCGTCGACGTCTGCTCCCGGCATCGTTACCACGACAAGACAGTGTTAATGGTAGCAGGGAAAGTGGTTTCGGGGTCGGCGGAACAATAACTTAGTGCACGCTAACAATCATTCTAAGTATAGGGAGAGATAAAGGAGAATGTGCACGTTGGAACGTGGGTACGGGACGAGGGGCGTCAGACGTTGATGGGGTTTGCCAGCTGCTTTGCAACCACGTAGAAACGGTACTTGTGGCCGAAGCAGCCCCAGAGCACGGCGATGTTCTCGATGACCACGTTGAAAGGAATGGTAGACACTGCCCCGAGAAGGCAAAGCAGAAAGCGCACGGGGCCCAGGCGGTACAGGCTGAAGGATTTGATGACTCCGAAGACGTACATGTAGATGTTCATGGCACCCACAAAGGCACACAGGAAGTTGAGCGGGGTCGGGCACGGAATCGGCCAGAGCGCGGCGAGCACGAGGTTGGACGTGCTGAGCGGGATGGTGGCCCACGAGTAGAGCGCAAGCGACAGCAGGAGCTTGTGGCGGATCGGGATGGCCCCGCTGTGCACGACAAGGAAGATCCCCTGCATCCACCGTTTCCTCTGCTGCAGGAAGTCCCAGAAGGAGAAGGGACTCTTCTCCCACATCTCGCCGGGGATGAAGTCGAAGGTGTAGCCCTCCCGGAAGGCCACCATGCTGAAGAAGCAGTCTTCAGCGACGGACCCGTCAAGGCCGTGGTCGAAGGAAACCCGGCGCTCGGCGCCAGCCCGCGCCACGACGTAGGAACCCTTCCAGCCGAAGAGCGGCCGATGGAAGGCCCAGAACTGGAAGCGGAGCTTGCCCATGTCGTCTGCCACCCGGAAGCTATCTGCAAGCGTTGTCACCCAGTTGACCACCCGTTCGTTGGCATAGGTGATGAGTCCCTGGCCGAAGGCATGGCGCCCGTCGAACGCGAAGTTGAGGATGCCGCGCACCGAGTCTTCCGTCAGGAGCGTCTCTTCGTCCAGGTGAACGATCCAGTCGTCGTCGCTCAGGATGTTCACATCGTCTTCGAGGCAGTACTGGAGCGCGCGGGCCTTGAAGAGGGCCCCGCTCTTGGGCCGGTACGTCGTGGGGACCACGACCTCGCGGATGCGAGGATGCTTCGCCAGTCCCAGTGCCTTGTCCGTCACGACCTCCACAATGAAGTTCTCCAGGCCGACGTCTGCGCACGTCTCGATGTTCCGTGCCACGTTGCCCCGGACCAGGTCGGCATAGTCGCCACGGGTCACTACGCGGATGCAGACGAACGGTGCCAGGAGCGGGGAGCCCTTGAGGCGGACCTTCTCCGGGAAGGCGTTGTACAGCAGCAGGCCGAGGCAGTTGCAGATGCACTGCGGCAGTGCCAGCACTGTCAGCAGACGCATCAGGTAGAGGAATATCGTCCAGGGCCAGCCATACTGGCGCACGGGATCCACTTCGTCATAGCTGAACTTCCACAGGTGGATGCCACCGGTGAACACTTCGACGATGAGGATGACTCCCACGCAAAGGCAGCAGTGGAGGAGGTGCTTTGCTCGGCTGCTGAGCTGCATCCTGTGGCAACGAATGCACGTTTGAGGAAAAGAGCAGGTGAACTGCGCGTTTGCGGAAAAACAGGTGAACTGCGACATGTGGCATCTGTGAGTCATTGCACGCATAGAGCAAACCTTGACTGTGGTGCGCTCGCGGAATTTCCGGTTCTGTCACGCCACTCGAGCGCTTGTGCGACCAAAGGAATTTCAAAAGCCCAAGACTCGAGCTCATAGGCTTTGCTATGTAGTACGGTACCTTTTAAGTAGATTCCGGTGAATGTATAATGTTTTCGCCTCACGAGGTACGCAAAAGAGGCTAGAAGCGTGAGGTCCCAACCTTCAAAGACTTCCTCAACACGAGCAGTTGGACCAAGGTTCGTACCTACGCTGAACCGAAGTGAGATATACAGCAAGGCTACAAGGACGAAGAGTTCTGCACCGGCGTGATATTTCGCACAACACGAGCGCTCGCGCGGGTGAGGCTTGTTCGAAAACCGCACGCTCGTGCTTGTGCCCCCCCCCCCTCCCTCTTTACGAGGTGGAAACATCAGAAAGATCATAAACGCCTCCGAAAAGAAGCTAATTTTCCTCTTTTTTTTTTCGGAATTTGTGCATTGCCTTTGATGATTCGAGGTCGAACCAACCTACTTCAGAGCACGCGCGGTCACCATTTTTTTCTTTTCATTTTTCCCCGGTTGCAACAAGAACTTGTTCGCTGAACTCTATTCGCGAGGACGAGTTTTATTTTTATTATTCTTTTTTTTTTTGCGTAGATAATCGGATTTTGAAAGCCCGGAGCACAGCGGGACACTAAATTCGGAGCGGTTCGGGTTACGCTTGCGACACGAACACGGTCACCCTTCCCCGAGCTTTTTCCTGCTGACGGGTGAATCAGGCCTTTTACTCACGCTGGCGGCAATGCATGGCCGCAGGGCGAAGCGGATGCTCTTCAAGCCAAAGCTACAGCTGCATGCAAGGGATAGGCTCGCTGCCCGCTTCGGCAGGTAGAAATACCGATCTACGTTCGGCGAACGGCCAAAACACTGTGCGGTTTGGCCGAGGAGAAAAAAATTCCGATGGGCGTTTCCCTAGGAGGACACAAATAAGCGCAAAAAGAGCACAAGCTCGCGCGACCATGAACTAGCTTCCAGCGTGCCCGTCAGCGGGAACTCTGATCGCGGTGAAAGGAACACGGGAATACTCACGTCGGGCGGGTTCAACGACGCGTGTTTTCGAAGCCGGCTTATCTCGAGTGTGTTTATAACGACAACGCCTCAGCAGCCATAGTTCGCCGGCCCGATAGGCTTCACTGGACGAAGAATCGTCCGGATACGGGAGCGACCGACGCGACCACTGTGGGACGCGAGGAGCGGCGGGGAGAACACATTTATCAACTGGATAACACAATAGCAAGTTTAGTTGAAATGGTGGTGACGCGCGACATCTAGTTGTTGTGTATTACAATTAGAGGTTAGCTGGTACCGTAAAGTAAATTCATAGCAAAAATGCAAATGATAACCACAAGTAAAAAGAAAACACGATATTCGTACATTTTTATTGAGGACCATACCAGTTGTTCACGGCCAGTGTTCACGACGCCGTCGACGCCGTGCGATGGCACCTCGCGCAGGATCGCTGTCGTGGGATGGCGGCTGCGCTAAGCGCTAAGCCCGTCACCCGCTTGCGTGCGTAAAGACTATTTATGCACCAACCGCTTGTCAAGGGCTCGTCACATCAGCTAGGTTCTGGTAGCGACCTAAGCGGCCCTTTTTAGGGCCCCCTATTTTGCAAACGTAGCTGCTTTCTCAATGCGGCACCCCGTGTCTCCGTAAAAAGTTCACAGGAAAGACCCAGCAAAGGTATGTGTTCCCCAACTATAATAGGATTACGCGCGTTATGATTCAAATAAAAATTTATCTTGCTTATTTCGCGCCTTTGATCCCAATAAATTACCCCGTTGCAGCCGTCCCGCTATGCTCTTGCTTGCTCAATCGCCGTCGGCGTGTCTCAGCTTCGTCGTCTTCGCCAGCGGAGCACCGGCGAACGTGGCCGATCTGACCACCCAGGCCTTGATCTTTTTTTTTTTTTTTGCTTGTGTTTGTTGTTAGTTTGTCTTTGATAATTTGTATTTTGTCTTAAAATGTATAATACTTCACCCATGTTTGTGCACCACACAATAGAACGCTAGGTTGTTTGTGGGCACTGGAAAATAGACCATTATTATTATTATTATTATTTCCGAGATGCTGTTTACGTGCCATGTAACGAGCTTCTAGTAGTAGGATGTAAACAAAATACCGCCCACGTTGCCTTTATTGACAAAATACATGGGAAATAGAATCCCGGCGTGCTTGCGCTAGCTTCAATCTCCAGTTCTGGCGGAAACATAACGCGCAGCACCCCCCCCCCCCCCCCGGAGAACTACTCAGCCTGCCCCCCGGGAAAATGGAAAGTCTACGCCGCTGCACACCGCTTTCGGCTTTGTCTAGCAGATGGCGTTCGTATTATGGCGTCAGCAGGCGTCAGTACGGGAGCCAGAGTTGCGCGTCTTTTTTCCATGTGCCGCCGCGCTGCTATTTGCCGAGATCCGATCACGTGATGAGCCTGATCAAGTGCCGTGCAGGAAAGTAGACGTTGTGCGCGCCCCGCCGAACGTTTCCCTGCTTTTGAGCGCGCCGTGCGCCTCGAACGCGCGGGGCTGCTATTCGCCGAATTTAGTCACGTGAGGAGCTGGATCAACATGCCATGCAGGAAAGACGGCGCTACGGGGACGAACGCGCAACTCTGGGACCGTTCCACTAGGAAGAACGGAGAGAAAAAAATGCCCTCCCCTCTCACTCCGCACGTCGTCTGCTCCGCCGAGTGGGCTGTACCTAAACTTCGTTTCAGCTTCCGTCCGAGCGCAGCCAAAGCTACGTGTGGCCGGAGCCAATCACACGCCGGCAACAGGTCACGTGATCTCGCCTGCACTTTTGTATCACTCCGCTGTGCCGCTGGTTGTCCGCGCTGCCCGCGCTCGCCGAGTATTTCGTCTGCTACGGGTGTATCAACGGTATTGTCTGCTACAGGTTTAAGAAGTGCCCTTTCACGTTCTGGAAATTTAGTAACAGGGGATGTCAGTACGTAGCCTGGCCGCTGGCGTCCGTGTCCGAGCTTTCCACCTGTCTAGCATTTCGGCATAGTTTCGAGATGTAAGTCACAATGCAAGGTGCCCAATGACCCGGCCGTTGATCTTTATTTTGCATTGTCTGGATATACCAGGACTCTAGGCGCAGTCCTTTCCACCAGCTTCTCGGCGTTCAATGTGATCGGCAGGTAAAGGGGTGCCCTGATTTCGCCACCGCGTATCAGTGAATTAATTGTAGCGGCCCGGACGCTTTTTCTTGTTTAAAACGCATTCGCGGTATACGACGCGGCCGGAGTGTCCTGCCGAATTTGAAAGTTGACACTCATTACGACCGCTCGCGCCTGGCGCCCCAACGCGCCTTTGCGAAAAAAACGTTTCGAAGCGACTCGGTGAGGAAAGCAGCGGAGCATATGATGCGACCATTACGAGAACGAAATCACACAGAAAAACCGAGCACTGCAGCCGTGTTGCCAGCGGATATACGTGTTTTCACCAAACCACGTGCATTTACATATATTAATAAAAACATAAACTTCAGATGTTTAATTCCTTTAGTTGCAAATCATTCTCAGCAGTACACATCTGGAATATTGTGTAATGTTTACGCACAAAACAGTTATTTAAAAGAAAATACTTTTGCGGACTACTTTGTGGTGAGTAGGAATGCTCTTCTCGAAGTTGCAAACAGTCCCTCAGCCTTTGGCTGCGCTCGGACGGAAGCTGAAACGAAGTATAGCATCCGGCCTGGCGTTCAAACTCTGTTTAAAATCGCGTCATTTTGGAAATTTCAAGCGCGAATGCGCGGATTTTGACGTGTAATGTGTAATGCTATGCTCGATAAAAAAGACTAACCGGAGTCTAATTGCAATGTTACGTGCGTGCGAATAAAAAAAAAAAGAAGAAAAAACTGTGTCGGAGTGGCCGGTCGCTCCGGCGAAAAGTAAATCCGGTTGCTGTAGCTATTTTACTATACGAGGATTCGTACTGGTGTAGGCCATTAGCGACAATGAGTGAAAGTCTGGAATAATAAATAAAAACTTGCTCCCCTGGCGCAATAGACGCCGTGGTTGAGTTGCCGGCTGACTCCACTGCTATTGAAGTAACGGAACGAAGATACACTATTTAATCATTTACTGAAATAAAACAACAGAGTGCTAAAGGCTGATTTTAGAGCAGCCAGAAATAGTCTAGGAACGCAAACCACTTCATAATGGCAGCCACGAGCTAGAGTTCGATGTTCGGTAGAGCCCGCCGGTACGCGTAGCCCAAAGATGGAGAACGGCGACCTCCGGGTTTGTCGTCTGCTAGCAGAGTCGGGCGCGTGCCCTCTCTCTCTCGTTTTACCCTGCCGAAACTGCTGAACTTCCCGGATCATCTTGGTCTCGCTTTAACTCACTATGGTTTAACTTACTAAAAGGGTTATCCAACAAGAAAAATAAGATTGTTTCTTTTTGGTAAATCTTCTAACGCTTGTGATCGGTGGATTTGTTATCACAATGCCGATGCAATTTACAAAACTGCTATTCGAGATGGAAAACATGAGTGTTTTAGCCTTACGTTACCTTCCATGTTAGCTACTAACCCTAAACAGTTTTCGCAAGTCATTAAGAAAGAATGAAAATCTGTAATTTCACTTAAATATTGAGATGGGGAGGACGTTTCTAGTGATGATTGTGCTTGTGTGATCGAATTATGTCTTTATTGAGTCCGTCTCAAATGTTATTTATATGCCAACTTGTACACTTGATGAGTACGTCTTTTTGCCAATGGAGCCAGTTCATGTCGATCCTATTGGTGTTAAAATAATCGATAACCTAAAACATTCTTCGTCTGCTGGCCCTTACGACATTAACTCGAAGTTTCTAAAAAGAAAAAAAGACACGAAGTTTTTTATGCTATTGCTAAAATCTTTTCACAGTCGCTTGAGCTTGGTGTGTTGCCTGGTGATTGCAAAAATAGGGGAAGTGGTGCCATTGCATAAAGGAGGTGTTAAACATTCCCCGTATAACTATCGACCAATCTCACTCACTATAGCATTCCATGTAAGGTACTAGAGCATGTCATTTATCCTCAACTAGTTAATTTTTTAGAGTCTAACTCAGTCTTATAGTACTGCTCTTGGCTTTCGAAAATCTCTCCCTTGCGAAACTCAACTTCTAAGACTCCAGCCAGAGTGAGTGGCCAAGCCGCTTGTTCCCTGGTGACGTGTAAAGTCTGTAGGACGGCCACGTAGGTGACTGCTGATGAACGGAGCATGGCGAAACCAAAAACGTTCATCCAGCAACATGCCGCAGCGACTAGCCACCGGTTGCCCACCGCGTATACCTCATGGACGTGCGGCCGCACCGTTCAAATCGCGCAGGTATTGGCAAGATAAATGAGTCTTGGAAACGCTCTTACAGTTCCGTATTGTCGGAACGACATTAGATGCCTTATCAATCGTCACGCCGCGAGCGCAAGGAGAAGGCCGTGGCACGATGTCTTCTACCATCATGCTCCCCTCTACGCGTTGGACCCAAATCTTACCTTTCAGCCTCCACGTGATCTTCCCCGGAGGGCAGCGGCTGTCATACATCGACTCCGGCTCGGTGTCGCTTATACACTGTCCCTCCTTCACCGCATCGGGCAAGCCAGAACATCGAAGTGTCCAACGTGTGAATGTGATGAAACAATTGCTCACCTATTGTGCGACTGCCAAATCTACGAGGCGGAAAGAGAAGACCTCAAGAGCACGTTGTTGCAACTAGACAGCCTACCGTTTTCTGTCATGAAAGTGCTCGGCACCTGGGACAGCCCTCAGAATGCAGCGAGGGCCACAAAAGCTTTCTGTTTCCTGAAGGAAACGCGGCTGCAACTTTCTGCCGCGTTTCCGGCTTGAAGCGGCGTCGGTGTCGCCGTTACCGTCGGTGTCGCCGTCGGCATAACCGCGCGGTGCATTATGGGACATTTCCCATGATGACGTCACACGTGACGTCACGTGTGAGCGTCACGGGGGTCACCAGTGACGTGATAGATGACGTCACCGCGCGTTGCATTATGAGTAAATTTGGCAGAAAAAATTCCCCGCTAAATTTAGCGGGAAAAATTTCCAGGCTATATTACGGTCGTGACCCCCGTGAAGCCACGCGACCCCGGTGACGTCGCATGACCCCCGTGAGGTCACGTGACCCCTGTGACGTCACGTGATCCCCGTAAGGTCACGTGACCCTGGTGACGTCACGCAACCCCGCGAGGTCACGAGGGTCACGTGACCTCACGGTTACGCCGACGGCGACGCCAACGCCGCTCGGAGGAGGGGAGTATCAGGATGAGGAGGTGAGGAGGAGGGAGGAGGGGTATGCCCCCCCTCAGTACCCTTCCCTCCTCCTCCTCCTCAAGATCTGCGCTCTAATTCGGCGTTACAGGGAGTTGTAAACGGCTTTCATTTTAGAGCGCAGCTCTTAGGCGCCCGTTTCCGGCTTAGGCGGCGTCGCCGTCGGCGTAACCGCGCGGTGCATGATGGGTAAATTTCCCCGCTAAACTTAGCAGAAAATTTTCCCCGCTAAATCTAGCGGAAATTTTTCCCCGCTAAATCTAGCGGAAATTTTTCTCCGCTAAATCTAGCGGAAAATTTTCCCGTTCAATCTAGCGGGAAATTTTCCAGGGTAAATTTAGCGGAAAATTTTTCCCGCTAAATTTAGCGGAAAATTTTCCTCGCTAAATATAGAGAAAATTTTCCCCGCTAAATTTAGCGGGGAAAATTCCCCACCCTCCTCATGGTCACGTGACCCCCCTTCCCCGAGGTCATGTGACCCCCCCCCCCGTGCCTTCCCCTCCTCTTCAAGAGCTGCGCTCTAATTCGGCGTTACAGGGAGTTGTAAACGGCTCTCATTTTTTATCGATTGGTTAGAAGCAGAATGCAATCCTTTACTTGCTCCAGCAGAATTGTTACATCTCGGTGTACCTGGAACCCCTCGAAAATATTTTTCAGACGATTCTGCAGGCGCAGAGTGGTTTTCCGCACTCGCTCCTTTGGGGGTTCACCTTTCCGGGCTTGTGTCAATGCCGTGGCAACGAGCGCCTGATTTGGCTGTAGGCATTCAATCAGCCTCCAGACGCTTGGATGGGCGTTGCCGACAGCTTCCTGGAGACCCGGTATTCCATCCTTCGCAGTTGTTGTTTGTCCGGTCTTTAGCTTTAAGAGTGGCGTCGTATATATTCCACCGTTCCGAGGGAAACTTCGGTCGTCGTCGGCGCACAGTCAGGCAAAGGGAAGGAATTCGCTCTGGGTACCGCCGCAGAAGGAGCAGGAGCATAACAAAGGGGCCGTTGACATACGTGCAATCAAAGTAGCCCAGCAGGTCGCCGATGTCACTGTAGACTTTTCCCTGATGTAGGTTAGTCCTTCGGGCACAAGCTGTGGTGGAAGGAACGCCAGCCTATCAAATCCCGCACAGCTTTCTAAATTGGTCATCTTTCTCGTACTTGTCCAAAAGGCCCAACTCTCGTTCCTTCAAACTGTTTTTAAAAATTCGCAACTCAATGGTTTGTATATTATAGTTTTGCTTCAGCTTCCCCTTCACATCTCCCTGAAATAATCCTTGATTTCAAATACATTTACGACGCACAATGACGGAAAGAATTTAATTTTCCTTGCCATTCACTTCATATATTACACGGAACCCTATGAAAACCCGTGCATTAGTAATGAAGAGACATCGTGCCTGAACTTGATGTGCCCGTTCAGCGTGACAAGCACACTCAGAAAAAGCGAGTCACCAAGGTTGACTTCGCTTCTTCGGTCACTCTCCGGGTTGAAAATCTTCGGTTCACAAAGTTTCTTGAACGTGGCACAAGGGTGCTCCGGCATACGCTGAGTCAAGCAAGCTTGATCTTATCAGCTACACTCAGTTTCGGTGACGTAAATTTGGTTCCAAATCGTTACTTCTCTGCCTGTTATGGCTTATCTGACGACACCTTTGCATGGAAACCATGGTTCTCCTAAAAATGGTGCAATGTCCATACGCCCGAACTTTATCCCAGCACTGTTTCACCGGGTAACGAAAAAAGAAAACAAGAAAACAAAAAAACGAGGTGAGCTTTTGTTCGGTTTTTGTAGAAAAAACGGGTGAGCTTTGTCGGTGAGCTTCTGTCCGGTGAGCGTTTTGTCCGGTGAGCTTTTTGTCCGGTTACCGTTTGATTGCTTCTGGTGAGCTCGTAGCTCCCACCCGCACTGTCAGCTTAGGCGCATGAGCGAGGTATAGCATCCTCGAGATGATATGACGCCACGTGAGTCTGTCTTGCCTAGAGAGTTCATGAGCCGTACTGAACAGTCGTTTAGCTTTGGCGCCCACGCATTATCCTTCCCAGCGATGTCTCTACACGTAAGCTTTTTCCTTCGCATTTCCAAGCCGCCTTGCTGTGCGTCTGTCCGAGTTCTTCGTACACGGCTTTGCGCTGAGATGGCCGTCGTTTGTTTGCTCCTGATGTCTGCCCCTGCGAACATTTCCCCACGCAATATCATTTTTCTTTTCTTTTAATGCTCGCAAACAAACTCTCTCGCTTGGCACCAAGGTAATTTAAAAAAGTAATTAATTATTTTTTCAGAATTTACTGCCTGAAAGTAATTCATTACGATACTGAATGACCAGCCTAGAAAAATAATTACTCGTTCCCTACAAAAAACGATTTAATTACTGTAACGGGAAGACAGAGCCAGCGCATTGTCGCCACTGAGGCTCATGTCGGGGACGACTAAACGTGCTTTCGTCGTCTGTGCCTTTTTCCCGCGACCGGCGAGAAACTTGCTTTCGACGATGCTGCACTGCTATTCCTGCGGCCCTGCACTTTCCAGCAAAAATTTCCACGTGTTCTCAAAGGCAATGTATCACGGCTCACATAGGATGCTTTAGTACGTCTTCCGGAGAATGACGACGAACGCGTCGCAAGCCTTTCAGCACGCTGCCGCCGCCGCTGCAGCAACGCTAGCCAAAACGGAAAAAAAGCTGCATGCAAGATGGCCCGTCTGGTGGCCGCACTCACGCTGCGGTGAGCAAGCAGTAATGCGCGATCCAGAAGTAGTCATTGAGATCAGTGTCCGGGACCTTTCTACGCTCCTTGCCGCTCATCAGGTGCCTGATCCCCTACACCTTTCAGTATGCGCCGCCTTTTCCACCGTTTGGTGGCGGGTATGTCGACGGGTCATTTCTTGTTTCCGTACTTTATAAACTGCATTCCTTTCTTCTCTGATCTAAAATGATGAACAAAAACTACCTTTATAAATAATTCAAACGGTTCGCGCCACTTACATTTTGTATTTCGACTAAAAAAGAAGCTTTTAGCGGCTCTGACCAGTAGTAAGCCCAGGACCAAAGACGTCATATTTGGCGCGCTTTCGGCACGCGGGTCGCCCCCGTAGGTGCAGGAGGTTTCCGCGTCGTCCGGTTAAAATATGACGTACTGATATTTAGTTAATTTCTCACGTGCCGCTGGCTCGTCCGAACCCCAAAAAGTAAAAACCAAAAAAAATAAAACAGACGCTTAAATATGATAGCGGGGCCCTTTTAACTCTATCGCGTTAAAATACCTGGAGGTATTTTAACGCGTTAAAAATGTCCTGGTGTTAAACTTGGCCAGGATTGGGAGACATTTACTTTAGTTCCCTACGGAACCCTTAGATGGCGCGATGAGCGGACTGCTAGCGAAGAAAAGCGGGGAGCGCGGTCGGACGCGCTGAGCCGATGGGCGCTAAGCGCCCCCTTCGTCTTCCCCCTTCCTTCTCCATTTTTCCCTCGAAGTGAGAGAAGATTACTTGCTGCGGGTGGGGTGGGCGGGGGGTCAACTGGGTCGGCTGGTCGTGCGGTCCAGCCGTCGGGCGCGGGGAGCACATCGCTTCAAGAAGGAGATGTTCTAAGCAACAGTCGCTTATGTGTGGCAAAATGTTTTTTTGTTTTTGTTAGTCGGACGATGTGGGTTATGGTGACATCGGGTTTTGTCATCGGACGATGTGGGTGCCATGGCGACAAGATTTTTTTTAGTTCTGTTTTCGTTATTTGTTTTCCCGCTTGATTCCGCTCAGACGTGTGTGTATGTCCGTCCGCGCGCTTCCTGTCTGTGAATGTGCATGTGAGTGTGTGTGTTTGTGCCTGCGTGTGTATGCGCGTGTGCGTTTCTGTGTTTGCGTATATTTGTCTGCGAAGATATAGCGATGATAAAGCCATTCGTAATTTTGCATCGCCATCTTTGAGGCCCTGCTGAGCGATGTTAACGTTAGCGTTCTCCCGCGCTTCCCACGCGTCCTCAAGTTGCCTGATCTGGGGGATTTTCAGCTGAGCGCTCATCACAGTTTCTAATAGAAACCAGACGTTTAAAGTGTCGGTGCAACAATTTTTGTACTTTTGCGTGAGATACCGCCCAGAACGAATCCTGACGTTTATATGATCGATGAAACATGCGCTTGTTTTTCTCCCACGCTAATAAACGTCCCAGAAAAGAATAAAGAAAAACGAAGAGCAGCGTTCACCCCTCAACTCGCAGCCAGAACAAGCGGCCACGCGATCTGGAGCCGATTATATGCCACCAATGTTGATCATAGCCACGCGCTGGGGTCGGCAGAGAGACAGGCATAAGAGTTTTTGAGTTCCAGACGCATGGCTACTTTGGCGCCGGCTATTGTCGTCATTGCAGCGGTTGGATTTACATGGGCCACAACCCGAGATCGCTTGTCGAGGCCATCGGCTATAAAGCGCCCAAATCCGAGTGCTGCACACGCGGTGATCGGGTCCAATATATATGAGCCACATTCCAACTACCGTCGCACAAGGGGTACTGCGATCCGCCAGCTACGTCGAATCAAGTTTTGCGAAGGAGAGATTGAAAGAAAGAACACCACAACAAAGAGGTTTCTTAGTCAGTGGAGTTTGCGTGCTCGAGTATGCCACGTAGTGACTCCGCTAGCGTGCCAGTAAGCTAATCTAAAGTTGAAAAAATATTTCAATTCAGATACCCGCTGTACCGCCCCTTTAATCTCACATATTAAAGAGTCAAATTGGAAAAAAAAAATTGTTTGCCTAATTAAGTATTTTGTTTGGTTGTTGTATGCAATTTTTGATGCCCGCTGTGGCTTGTGAGAGAAAGTTAGTTCCCGAAAAGAGTTTATTATTTTCTTAGCTACCCAAGTTTTAGGGCTTTCTAAATTATTTGCAAGAAACATTCGGTATAAGAGGCAATGATTTAAGTTAAATAGTTGAGTAGAGCCGGAGTATGCATTTTTTCTAATTTTGTTTTTATCATGATAAGTAATATGCAGATCCTAGCAGAGCGTTACCGCGGGCTGCAGTGGCCACGATTTTTGCGGTTTCTGGAGGAGCGCGCAGGAGGAACGTTTCGAAGTCACGGCAGCGCGAGCTAACGGTAGCAATACATCGAGAGAAGGCAACGCTTTTCTGAAACTCGCTTTTATTGCAATAAAATTACTAGCAAACTAACCCGGTCATCGAAATCTTCTTTTTTTTTTTTTTTTTTGATAAGCTACTACATTTACATGGGAGGGGTTAAGGTACGTTCAGGGCTTAGGGTCCCAGTTGAACATAGGTTCTAGAGCGCGGCACCTTTGACAAAAGTCTTGAACGCCACGTTTCTATCATATATGAGAGGTTAGAGTACGCTGAGGTCTGAACCCTAGGTGCCCTGGGCGCGGCGGCGCCTTTTGCCCATATTTTCGGACCACGCCCCCTTTTTCCACCGTTTTTGATGTTAGAGAGTATGTTCTAGACATTCATAGCTCGCTCGCCCGAAGTAATCCG